>PISX010010526.1:0-69949 GCA_004024625.1 Mellivora capensis
GTTGCTACAAAAGTCTGGTATTCATCCTTTCTGATGGAGGCATAATACTCCATAGTGTATATGGACCACATCTTCTTTATCCATTCGTCTGTTGAAGGGCATCTTGGTTCTTTCCACAGTTTGGCGACCGTGGCCACTGCTGCTATAAACATTGGGGTACAGATGGCCCTTCTTTTCACTACATCTGTATCTTTGGGGTTGACCTCTCTTATGATACAGAAGCAGAAAACACTTAAACCATTTCTGCAGAAAACAATTTAAACCCTTCTTATAATTCTATTTCCCGTTTACCTGTATTTGAAGTTTGTGCATATTTATCTTATCTTCCCTGACAGGGTTCTCTCTGAAGTTGTGACTTATGCCTGTATAATTAGTCTTAAGAGAAACCATAGAATCCTACTACACAAGTAAAATGTGGCCATAAATGTAGCCAAAAAGATACTTTTGAAAACTCTTCCTCCATAAGTTGTATAATTCTCTCTCCCTCTTCCCTGCTGTTATTTGCACCTCTGCCCCTATTACTCTGGCCCGTGACTACTACTGTTTAAGTCCTAAAATAGCCACTTCCTGGCTTGTCCTCTAACCACCTCTAAGCCTGATCTGACCACCCCAATGAGAAGCTTGGAAGTGGGGAAACAGTACAAATTAACTAAGTCATAGTGAAACTGGCAATTTCTAGCTCAGAACACATTCGTACTAAGATAGAAAGCACAGCCTATGTGAAAGTGTGATGTCACATATCTGTCAAAGGCATCCACTCTTCATGAACTGCTAAAAATGGAATGTTCATGTCCACCATATGTTGAAACCCTAATCCGCTGTGTGATAATATTTGGAGATAGCGCTATTGGGAAATAATTAGGACTTAAAGGTAGAGCCCTCATGATGGAATTAACACCCTTATAAGAAAAGCTAGGGGAGAATTTGCTTTCTCTTTCTCTAGGCCATGTGAGGATACAAAAGAATATGGCCATTTGCAACCCAGGAAGAAATCCCTCACTAGACCCCAGATCTGCCAGTAACTTAACCTTAGAGTTCTCAGGTTCCATAACTATGAGAAAAAAAAAAGTGTGTGTGGTTTTTTTTGTTTGTTTGTTTAAAAATCTGTTTAAGAAACCCTATCTATGGTATTTTTGTTATAGCAGCCAGAGGAGACTAACACATGGACTAATCTACCTCTCAACTTCATTTAAATGTGTAATTCACACATACCTACTTAAGATTTTCTGAACTTGAATAAAATACACTATCTAACTACACTTGCATCCAATTCTGTCAAACTAGTTAAGACAGTGCTACATAATGCCTGAAGTGAAACATCCATTCTTCAGACAAAATTTAACATCACGTCGGTGAGCAAAATATTATCAGTCTGTAGCAACAGCTACAGGGAGTCAACTTGTGAAAATGTTTGGGGAGAGATGAACATTAATATAGGCAGATAGAACCCCTGGAAGAAGATGTGACAGAGAGTGGAAAAGGCACTGGGCTGGTTGGTAGAGCTTTGAAGTGTCACAGACCTAGCTTTAAATCTTACTTCTGTCACATCAGCTTTTCAACTTGTGAGGGATACTCAACATCTTTACGCTCATTCAAAAATTTGAATAATTATACAAAATTTATAATTATTTCAGAAAAGAACCCATATGAATACCTATTACAGACTGAATTATATTCCCTCAAAATTCATATTCTCATTTGTAGGGTTTTATAGAGAGAATGAAGTAAAAAATGGAATCATTAGAGTGGGCATTAATGCAATCCTGGTGAAGGCCACTGACTAGGGTCCTTATAAGAAGAGGTGATTAGCACACAGATGCACTCAGAGGGAAGATCATGAGAAGATGGAGGGAGAAGCTGGTCATCAACAAGCCAAGGAGAGAACCTCAGAAGAAACCAACCCTGCCAACAGCTTGATCTCTGACTTGTAGCATCCAGAACCAGGAAAAAAATACATTTCTATTGTCTAAGGCCCCCCGCCCACCCATGCTTTGATACCTTAAGCCCAGTACCTAGAGCATAGTATGCTTCTAATACATGTCAGTTGTTTTCATTCATATGTTAATAATATAACAGGAGTAAAATATACATTTAAAAATATTATTTATATGATAAATAGCTAGATATGGCTTCTTGCTTAAAATGCTCTAGATGAAATTCTTCTCAAATTAGCCACTTTAAAGAAGCAACACATAAATTTTAATTGAATATCTGGTTCAAAATATTGCCAAGCTAATGAAACATATTTTATTTAACCCTCATCTTTCATAAAGGAAAAAGGAAAACTTGGGAAGGTCTCCAAAGCCAAGAGCCCCAGCCAGGTATGAAGGTGAAAGCAGTGCCAAGCTCTTCCTGTCAGAAGAACCTGGTGTTGCTCTGTCAACAGAAGTGATGGATAGAGTGACCAGGTCAGTGCATGGAGTGAAGAAGCTATAATGCATAGGTCCAAAGACTTCTCAAAAAAAAATATTGCCACAGGGGAAAAAAAAAAAAAAAAAACAACACAGAAGAAACAGTCTTTGCTAGAACACAGCTTTTACCACACCTTTGGCTAACTCAATGTTCTTCATGCCTAGCTCCTCATCTGATCTTAGCATTCAGTCAACACCCCACCTCCATTGCTCATCATGCTGGCCCACAGCCAGTTCAAGCCTGACCAGTGCACCTGTCATATAGTCTAAAGTATGTACATTGAAAGACACCCATAGTGTGCTGGGAATAATGCACCCTTGCATTATTATATTATTTATTATAAATCCTAGAGAAATAGCCAAATTAAATAACATAGTAGGACGCAGAACTGAGATTCACACCATCTTTTTTAAAGATTTTATATATTTATTTGAGAAGGAGACAGTGACAGAGAGAATGAGAGGAGAGAGATTCAGAGGGAAAAGCAGACTCCCCATGGAGCTGGGAGCCCAATGCGGGACTCGATCCCAGGACTCCAGGATCATGACCTGAGCTGAAGGCAGTTGCTTAACCAACTGAGCCACCCAGGTGCTCATGAGATTCACATCTATTAATTCTAAGTCTGCTCCGTTTTGAGGAGGGCTATGACAGTAGCGTCTGGATGATGAGCCATATAAAGTATGTATCTGGAAGGTACAAGCTTGAAGGGTTAAAAATAAATCTAGTATGAAAGTATCTTTCCTAGAGACATAACAGAGAAGAATGAAAGTCTTTTATTTCTTCCCCTTTCTTTCAGTGAGGGGAATATAATAAATATCCTTCTCATTCCCACAAGAATGTCATCAGTTAGTTTAAATGAGAAAATGCATACAAAAGTGCACCACTTTATTTAAGGAAATATTGGAATTAAATGGATATTTAATGGATATTGGATTCCAATATCCAAATGGATATTGGAATTAAATTGGAGAATTATTAGACTCTGGAGTCCAATATTCCTGTCTAGACATCTGAGTCCTGTAACCTTCTGAACCTGTCATTATGGTCTAGTTTCTTAGAGTCTGTAAGCTTTAGTTTCCTCATCTGTAAAATGAGAGGCATAACACCTTTTTTGCAAGGTTTTATGAGGATTAAATGAAAGAACTGATGTCATGTCCAGTATAGAGATGCTGTTCAGTTATTCTAATGTCCTCTCTCCTCTGCAACCCTGTTTATGACCACATTTCTGGACTCCATCTTTCTACAAAGAAATATGTCTCCACAATCTGCTTTTTCACTCTTGTCCTTCTCTGTCTACTCCAGAGGGGACTCAGAAGTACCACAATGATCACTAACATTCTTTGGAGTGAATATTGGAAAATATTAACAGCCACTTTCTGGATTCAAATTGACCCTAAGAGTTCTTCCAGTATTTTGTTGTGTTATTTGACTTCATATTTTCCCCACTGCATTTTACTGCCTACCATGTTGGCAAGTGATATGGAATAAGGAAAAAATAAATCCGGCGCCAAAGCATATACTGGAATCCATCACTCATTTTAGGTAGCCTGAGGCTGTGTCTATAATGTGCTAAAAAACCAATCTAGTCAGAAAGAAAATCTCTCAAGCTGCTCATTTGCCATCAGGTGCCTAACAATTAACCTGATTCAATGAAGACAGGGCCTCATTTCTTTGTCATCTTCCCTTTATTTGTTCCTGGATTTTGTATGGCAATGACAAGCTCTGTTGAGTCATAAAAAGGCAAAATTTAACTGGAAATTTGATATCTATTATCTATGTTTTTAACTGGGTGGCTTAGAAGAACCAATAATTTCACTTGTGTATGTATATTAAGGATTTAATATGGAGCCACAGTCTAATTATTTCCAACATGAATTTAGCTGTGTTATAGTAAATCAAGGAAATGAAGCATGCTTCATAAATTTCATCACTATTAAAATAAAGGTCACGTTCAAAGGAGGGGGGCATGAGCTGGAAATTAATGCCTGATTTTAAATGTTTAGGGATTAAAAATTTAAATTGCACAGCTCAATTCTGTTAATATTGAATTGCATAATTTGAAACACTGGCAGATTCAATAAAGAGGATTCAAATGAAGAAGTAAAAGTTTTAAAATTTCCTCTGATTGTGAATATAAATCACTTGGAAAAGTCTAGTAATGCAGATTCCTTGTTCCCATCCTGAGATTCTGATTCAGTAATCTGGGGTGGGGCATTGATAAAATCTCCCAAGGATTTCTGAGGATTACAGTGGTCAATTAAATTGCTAGTGCTCATCTGACTTGCTCCCTGCCTTCCCCTCTGGCTATCAACAAGATCTAAGGCCTTCAGATGCTCCGTGTCTCAAAATCTTGCAATGAACCCTACCCTAAATTATAGGGATTAAAGAGTCACCTCTGTAGCACCTATTTCTGGATATCAAATTGCCAGTGTACTCAGTGTCAAAGAAATCCAGACATATAAGGAGGGAGTCTATTTAAAAATATTATTGCCAGGACGTCTGGGTGGCTCAGTGGGGCCTCTGTCTTCGGCTCAGGTCATGATCTCAAGGTCTTGGAATCGAGTCCCACATTGGGCTCTCTGATCAGCCGGGAGCCTGCTTCCCCCCCCTCTCTCTGTCTGTCTCTCTGCCTACTTGTGATTTCTCTCTCTGTCAAATAAATAAATAAAATCTTTTAAAAAATATATTATTGCCACAGGGCAGGGAAGGAACACCAAGAATGGAAGGATTTCTTTAACAATTACTGTTTTCTAGGATTATAGGGTTTGAGTAAAGTTCAACATTTTCATTAGCCAATCTTAACCTTGTAACCCATTCAACAATTATTGAACACCTACCGTGTTCCCGAAACTGCCTTTGATCCTGGAGATGCAACTGTCTCTGTCATCAAGAAACTAGCCTAGAAGAGAGACAGGAAGGTAAACAAAGTCACAAAAAAGCAATTAACTTTATAATTCAAGAAACTTCCTTTTTCTTCCTTTTCCTTCTCTAGTGAAATAAAGAGAAAACATCTATTTGTTAAGACTTCCGGGATCTCTGGGTCATAGGATCTCCTATGATTCAGCAATTGTACTATTAGATATTTATCCAAAGAACACAGATGTAGTGATCCGTAGGGGCACGTGCACCCCAATGTTTATAATAGCAATATCCACAATAGCCAAACTATGGAAAGAGCCCAGATGTCTATCAACAGATGAATGGATAAAGAAGGTGTGATATATGTATAAATATATATATAAAACATATACATATATTTATATGATGTGATATATATGACATAGATATATATGTTTCATTCACATGAATGAAATATATATATTTTATATTTATATTTATATATATAAATGAAACTCAGCCATCAGAAAAAATGGAATCTTACCATTTACAGCAACAGGGATGGAAATAGAGGGTATTACGCTAAGCAAAATAAGTCAATCAGAGAAAGACAATTATCATATGATTTCACTCATATGTGGAATTTAAGAAACAAAACAGAAGATCAAAGGGGAAGGAAGGGAAAAATAAAATAAGATGAAATCAGGTAGGCAAACCATAAGAGACTCTTAAGTTTAGGAAACAAACTGAGGGTTGCTGAAGGGGAGGTAGGTGGGGGCATGGGATAATTCAGTGATGGGCATTAAGGAGAGCACATGACGTGGTGAGCCATGGGTGTTATATGCAACTGATGAATAACTGAACTCTACCTATGAAGCTAATAATATACTACATGTTAACTGAATTTAAATACAGCTAATTAAACAAACAAACAAAAAAAAAGACTTCCAGTATCTCATCCCAGTTCTCACTTCTCCCCAAGAGTTGTGACCATTTGCAGAACTTGCAAAGGGACACAAGGTATTTTCATCTCTGAAAGAGACCATGTTCTCTGTTCTGCCTGTGACCATGTGGTAATCCTCTTGGTAAGGTCAGAGTCCTTTCAAGAAAGTCTATGGTTCCCCAACCCTACCCACGAGTGGGTGGGCTAGAATACCTAATTCCAGCAATGGCATTAGGAGACAAGACCTGTCATTGAATGTTCTCCATCAGTTCCATCAGGAAAATAGCTGATGCCTTTTTAAATCACAGTTTCCACCTTATTACTGGTGTGCCAGTAAAAAGTTTAACAGTTGTTCTCTGGCAGAAAAACAAGCTGATATATAGTGTTTGAAGATTTATTTGGTGAAAACACTTCCACCATAGTTGATTTTAAGCTATCCAAAAAAAAAAAAAAAAGTCAGTGACTATTGCATAATCAACTCTGGCTACCCAATAGGAACCAGGTCCAATACATCATTGTCTAAGATTTTGAATTCTAGAGGGGAGACTCAAATTTATACTTTGAATCTAGAAGGGATGTTATTTTTTTAGGTGTTCTAAACTCCCAATAGGCATGTCAGATGTCAGACTAAGTTCCAAAGGTCAGAAAGATGTGGACCTTCAATGATGTAGGAGACTGCTTGGTATACCAGAGACAGGGCAAAGACACACTGGCATAAAAGACTCAGAGGAGGCAATTTGGTGAGCCTAAAATTCAGCAGGCATATCTGGCAATGTAAGAGATGAAATTATTAAGTTAATTTCCATTTTGCTTGTGAAAAGTTTGCACACCATGTAAAACAAGAAAACATTTTCCTTTTGTTAATTTTGCTAATTAATTTTGCTAATGTTTAATGCTAGAGTTATTTATTGAATGGGATCTCTCTTTGTAAGGAAAAATAACAATGTGGCAAGCATCCTGAGCCTATCATGTGCTGATGTGAAGACATTAGAGAACAGAGTAGCATTGACCACCCCCTCTCAGGAACATGAATTCTCTGTGTGTGTGCAACGTGGTTGGAGGTGGGGAAAATGAGAAACTCAGGGGAACACTGAGGGTGGGATATTGTTGAGGAAAAGGCAAAGGAAGGAACTGAGGAGTGAAAAGAGAGAGAAACACTCTAATGGTGGAGCTAATACCACACTGATGACTACAATTCTATTAAAAGCAAACATCTCTTAAACACTTACCATGGACCAGGCACCATTACCAACACTTTATGCTCCTTAATGATTTCACACCTCACAGTTACCCTAAGAGAAAGGTATTTCTACTTATGTCCGATTCCCAGCTGAGGAACATGCAGACAGGTTAAAGAACTTCCTCAAGGTTATCCAATTGTTTGTGCAGAAGCCTGGATTAGAAACCAGTCAGAGCACACACTTCACTACTCTGCTGTACTGCCTCTTGAAAATGACATTCAGGAACTGACATGTCTATTTCAGATTTTATACTGCTTGGTGTGGGGGTGTGTGTGAACTCCAGTTCTTCCACTGTCTTCCTCAGTTCTTTATGACAGTTGATATGTGTGTTTGTTTGATCGTTTCTGTGGAAATGAATGTAGAGGCTGAGGTGACACTATGAGATCCAGAGGCTGCAATTAAGAGAGTGTCTACAGGAGAAAAAGGATGCCTTGAAAATAATATCTTCCCTCACCTTGGAAATTCACTGGAAAAGTCAAGGCATTTGTATTCATGTGGATCATGAAATGCAAGTGTTCTTATCTCAGTCTGAAGTGATGGAGGAACCCAATAGAGATCTGGTTACACACACTACAATTTAGGCTTCAGCTTGCAACTGTTGGGGAGACACTGGATGTTCTCAACATAGGAGAGGGATCTGACAAGATCTGCATTTCAGAATATGTACTATGATGGTGTCATTGGCCATAATAGAAGAATGTCTGAATAGGATGAAAACTGTGAGGGAGGGCTCAAGTTAGGAGATTTTTGCAATGGGCAAATTATTTTGAGGAACTCAATCAGGGAAGTGACAGTAAGAGTGTATAGCAGACCCAGGACTTAAGGAAGGAGTCATCAGATAGAATATATGTGTTTTGATAAATTATTGGTTTTAGAAAATTAGAGGGACAATCACCTAGATTTAACACCTGGCTTAGACAATTGGCCAGTCATTGGCAACTTTTACAAGACAAGGGATAAACTTGGGATAGTGAAATTAGTTACATTTTGAAATGTAGGAATTGAAGTCCTATGGAAACAACAGGCAAAATGTTTGGTACACAATTTGGTATGGAGGTATGAAGATATAGAGTGGGTCTTCAAAAGTCAAATTTAAGGGGCACCTGGGTGGCTCAGTGGGTTAAAGCTTCTGCCTTTGGCTGGGGTCATGATCCCACGGTCCCGGGCCTCTACTCAGTGGGGGGCCTGCTTCCTCCTCTCTCTCTGCCTGCCTCTCCACCTGCTTGTGATCTCTATCTGTCAAATAAATACAATCTTTTAAAAAGAAGTAAAATTTAAGATTATAAGTATTGGTAGAAGATGTAGACATGGAATTCTGTACCTTCCAATATGGTAGTCACTAGCCACATGTGGCTACAGAGTAGATGAATATAGCTAGCAAACTATGGAGCAGAATTTTACATTTTGTAAATTAACTTAAATTTATCACACATGACCAATCTACCATATTGAACAAAATAAGATATGTCCATTGCCTTGTTCACGCAGGTAGCACTGGATTAGATCTCTTGAGGACAGCAAATAGAGAAAAGGACTAGGAATTTAGAATTTACCCACTTCTGGGGATGCAACTACTTAAAATAAATGAGAATCTTAATTATTGGCAATGAAAGCCTGCTTGTATCTTAGCTCTAATAACTTTATCTCTGCCTTGTTTGCCAAGTCTGTGACTTCATAACTTAACCATTTCTCTTTCTCTCCCAGTTGGAGACCCTTCATTTCTCTGGCCAACTTTTCCCTGTGGATGGATTCTCCTTCACCCAAAGCCCAGCATGACACCCCAAAAATTCCATCCAGTTTCTCTGGTACTATTCATTTGTCTACCTTGAATTCTGCCAGCTAACTACTTTCATTGGGTCTACGTGCCTGCCTCAACATCTCTATACCCTAACACTGCTCTTTGCTTCCCATCACATCAGTCTCTAAATACTATGCTCTGGTTATGTGACTGCACTCCTCCGTCCATCTCACTGTGCTTTCTTTTGTGTGTGGATGGGTGGGTGTGCATGTTTTTATTTTTCTTAGGTGGATAACTAAAACTGGAATCATTGGGTCAAAAGCAGGTGTATATTTAATGCATTATGAAACTACCAAAACTTTCTCTGAAGATATTATGTCATTTCATTTGTAATGTATATGATTCTGGTTTCTCCACATTTCCACCAAAATTTAGTGTGCTTAGTCTTCTTACTTTTAAACATATTCATAAGTGCACAGTGGTATTTCATTGTGATCTTAGTTTACATTTCTTAACTCATGATATGCGATTTTTCTCATACTTTTTTATTTTTTTTTCATCATGATAAGTATACTCTGTAATTTCCATTCTCTATTTCACCCATCCTCCCACCCACTTCCTCTCTGGTAGCCCTCAATTTGTTCTCTGCAGTTAAGAGTCTGTTTCTTGATTTGTCTCTCTCTCTCTCTCTTTTTCCCTTGCTCATTTGTTTTGTTTCTTAATTCCACATGTAAGTGAGATCATATGGTATTTGTCTCTCTCTGACTGACTTATTTCACTTATCATAATACACTCTAACATCATCCATGTTGTTGCAAATGTCAAGATGTCATTTGTTTTTTATGACTGAGTCATATTCCATTACATAATGGAATATATATATATATATATAGATAGATACATAGATATACATAGATATAGATATCACATCTTCTTTATTCATTCATTAGTCAATGGACACTTGGCCTGCTTCCATAGTTTAGCAATTATTGATAAGGCTGCTATAAACATAGGGTTGCATGTACCCTTTTGAATTAGTGTTTTGTATTTTTGGGGTAAATACCCAGTGGCACAATTACTGGATAATAAGGTAGTTCTATTTTTAAGGTTTGGAGAAACTCCATACTGTTTCCCAGAGTGGCTGCACCTGTTTGTATTCTACCAACAGTGCACAAGGTGTCCCCTTTCTCCACTGCTCACCAACACCTGTTGTTTCTTGTTTGTTTGTTTGTTTGTTTAAGCCATTCTGACAGGTATGAGGTGATATCTCACTGTAGTTTTGACTTGCAGTTCCCTGATGATGAGTGATGTTGAACATATTTTTTTTCGTGTTTCTGTTGGCCATCTGAATGCCTTCTTTGGAGGAATGTCTTTCATGTCTTCTGCTCATTTTTAATTAGATTATTTGGCTTTTGGGTGTTTAGTTGTATCAGCTCTCTCTATATTTTGTATACTAACCCTTTATCAAATATGTCATTTGCAAATATCTTCTCTGTTTATTGGGTGAATATCATAGTCTTCCAAATTCTTATTGTGCTAATAGGAAACCCCAGAGAGGAACATGTGGCAGTGAGAAGAGGAACAGCCTGGGGTTCTGAACACCTAAGACCCATTGCAGCTATCTTTTTTCTCCATGGTCTTGTGCAAGAAATCAAGCCATTTAGTCCTTGATTAAGGAGAGAAGAGCACCTGGCACAACTTAGGTAGGTTGGGGAATTTACAAGTCTCCACAGATAAACTTCTCCTTCTCATCTACAATAGAGCTTCACAACAATCAGCCATTTGGGCCTATGATTAACTAGTTGTATTATTATCAAAGTATTTTCAAAAGTCATTGAGGATGGAGTGAAAAGGGAATGGGCTTTGGGATGAAACAAGTTATTTAGCTTAATTTTCCTCTTCTATAGATGGAATTTATATCTGCCTTGTAGGGATGTCACAAATACAGCAGAATTTAAGCTAAGCATCTGGTCGAAATTGACAGAAATATAGGCCTAACAAGCTTACACAAAAGGGAATTTGTTAGAAGGATACATGAGTAATCTTTCAGATGAGCTGGCCAAACAAAATTCCAAGAAGCAGGAGTCAAAGCAAGCTAGAGATCACATGACTGGAAACAGTCAGGACTTCCTCTTTCACTGTCTCCATACTGACTTTGGGGCTAGATTGACTCTTACCAGAAGCTGGCTTTTCCAGGTAGCAAGGCATGTATGGCCATAAGAAGCTTCCAGACTCACAGCAGCATCATGTCATCACAGCAATGGGAATATTTTCTTCTAGGGAAGATTTCTCATTGACTCATTTTGAATCAGAGGCAGTCATGCTGAACAGAGAGGTGAGATAGGGCAAACATTTTTTCAAATACGTTTTAAGGAAAAACAATTCACAGAAGTAGAGGCAAAAGGCAAATCAGTAAGTGTTCACCACATCTGGAATATATTGCTGATGCTCAGGAATAGTGATGAAACATATGCAATGTTCGGAGAACTTCGTGTTCTTACTAAATGAAGACCCTGATTAATGATCCAAGTTCTAATGTCAGTAGATTTGTCATAACTAAGTTGATTAAACATTAACAGTTTTCTCTATTAACAAAGGGGTATCAATACTCTATCTTAAAGCAATTTTGGAAATTCAGGGTGGAAACAGGTTAAGCTTTCCCCTGTTCCCCACTGAAAGTCCAACCAATATGAAGAAATAGGAATCACTATCAAGCAGAGTTCAAAGACTCAGGTTAATTAATGATTGAACAAGAATCTAATCACTGCCAAATATATACTTCCTGATAAACTTTATCAGAGAACAAGCTTTCAACATGAAAACAAAGAATTATTTTCACTCCCAGCTCAGAAGCCACTAGGTGGATTATTGGAGGTCTTATAACTTCTCTGTCAGTAAAATATTGCAAAGCTACAGAGAATCCGGATGTGCTGACAGAGGTCTGATCCAGGTAAGATACAGAGAAAGAAAATCATAAATAAGGTCAAGGGGGAGGGCAAGAGAGGGTAGACATCCAGTGAGTCTGATTTCAGGCAACACAAGAGGTCAGGATACCAGGAGCATGACCTTTCTACACTCTCTATTCTCTTTTTAAATGTATCCCAGTGCAGGCCAGATTATTTGCTCCTCCTGCCTTAGGGAACAGAGAGAAGCAATGGCTCCTGCAACCCTTTCTTATAGGGCAGATGGATTTCTAGAAGTCCCTTCCTCTATTTTATGATGTAGAGATACAAGGAAAGGAAAAGAAAGGTTTTCCCAAAAACATGTTTTTGACATTTACTTTTATCCTAAAAGATTGAAGAACTCCTTACATCACTTCCACATCAAGTTCTTTCCAACCAGTTCAGAATGTTCCCATTGGTGTTTCTCCTATTACCTCCAGATTAGGCCATCCACACTATTGTGAGGAACCTTTGTATAATATGCCAAATGCAGAGACACTCTCTGCCATCTGGTCTCTTCCTCCAAAATTATTGAGTTCACCTCTCAGTATAGGTCAAGTTTTCTTATGGCACAGTTCAGTGTGCCCCAAAGATTACCCCACAAAGTGTATGCCCTTTCTCCTTATTCTCGCTGATTACATTGTCAAAGAAGCAAGACTGCCTTTTGTTCCTATAAGCTTATCTGAATTTGCAGCAGCTCTCCCCCACAGAATGAAGAGATATGACATTCTTTAGAAAACGCTTCTAACTGCTTTTTTTTTTGTTTTGCCTTTTTTAAAAATTTCTTTTCAGTGTAACAGAATTCATAGTTTTTGCACCACACCCAGTGCTCCATGCAATGCATGCCCTCCATAATACCCACCACCTGGCTCCCCTAACCTCCAACCCCCCCCCCTTCAAAACCCTCAGGTCCATAGTCTCAGAGTTTCAGAGTCCATAGTCTCTCATGGTTCATCTCCTCCTCCAATTTCCCTCAACTCCCTTCTCCTCTCCATCTCCCCATGTCCTCCATGTTATTTGTTATGCTCCACAAATAAGTGAAACCATATGATAATTGACTCTCTCTGCTTGAATTATTTCACTCAGCATAATCTCTTCCAGTCCCATCCATGTTGCTACAAAAGTTGGGTATTCATCCTTTCTGATGGAGGCATAATATTCCATAGTGGATATGGACCACATCTTCCTGAGAAACTCAGTCCAGGGCTACCCCGCAGCAAGAGACAGTGCTTTCCTACACTGAGAAGTTCCACATTCAGGCAGGATGTTGATCAGCTGTACATCCACAGCCTCCCTCTCCCAGACTCTTTTTGTCCTCTCTTTAGTTGGATCATTCCAGAAAGTTGGGGTTCCTGATTGAAAAGCATCCTCTAGGGAGGCCTGCTTATCCTCCTGGATCTGGTTCTTATAGTGATCTTGGTAAAGTTCTGCTTCAAAATGACAGGTAGTCTCTCCAAGCACATCACATTTGTACAGCTTGTTCAACATCCTCATGGAATGCAACTCCCCAGCTCTGCCTCCATCTGCAGGGTGAACATTGATCTCATGGGATTTGAAATATTTTACCTGCTATTTCTGTACCCTAGCAGGTATGTATGGAGTGGGGAGTGGGAGAAGTGGACAGCTTCCTTCACCCTCTGTACAGCAGTTTAAGAGTCATCTTGGGTCTGGAACATTTTCTTACTCAGAGATAAAGAACCCTCACAGCCTTTGCTGGGCTTTCATCCTTGAAAGAGAATATCTTTTCCTCTTCCAGGCTTGAGGTGTGCACCTGTGTTTTGCCTAAGTGCATTCATCAATGACCCAGTTTTCTGTATTTCAGAACCCACTAGAGAGATGTGGGAGTCTTTCTATTGCAACATGAAATAAGGTTGGTGTAGCTACACTGCCAGCATCAGATGTGGAGTGGGTCTGCTGGGCATGACCATTACATTTCAGGGTCTAAGTATTGTGCACCCTCATCTCTTATTGTACGTAAATGGTTGGGAAACACTTGAGCCTGGTGTGTTTGTTGCCTGTTCCCAGTGACCTTGAATCTTGTGGTGGTCTCTTTGCGAGGTGGCACTTACCTGTCTGTTAACTTTAGCCATAGAGCTTAGCCACCTAGTGAATGGTAAAACACTCCCCATAATTTAATATAGGTGTGAACAAATCATAAAAGATAATATTCATGAAAGAAAGAAATATAAATTAGCCTTCATCAGTTTAAAATATAACTGCCAATCAAAACTAAAAATATCTGCTCACCAAAAGATATTTTTAAGAAAGTAAATAAAAGTCTCACATTTGAAGATAAAATTTAAAAGCATGTATCTTTTACATAAAGGATTGGCTTCCAGGATTTATAAGAAATTCCAAAGCTCAGTATTAAAAAGTAGAGCAACCCAATTTAGAAATAACAAGGTATTTTTTTAAAAACAGGAGAATAATATATTTTAACAAACCCTCCACAAAGAAGGAATATGGATAAACACGTGAAAATTGCTGAACATCTTTAGTCATAGGTGAAATTCAAAAGGAAGCCATTATAAGATACCAGTATCTATACGCCAAAATGCCTAAATTTAAAAATATAAATAACACCAAATTTTGGCAAACATGATGAACAACCAGAACTATCATACCTTATTAGTAACAATGTGAAATTTTATAACCACTTTGAGAAAAGTTCACGTGGTTTTTCATAAAATTAACACACAACTTCTCTGTGACTTAGGAATTCCCTCCTAGGCATTTGCCTATAAGAAATGTAAACAGATTTTCACAAACACAGAAGAAAATTTGTTCACAAATGTTCATAGCTTATTTATTATTCATAAACCGAAGCTGGAACTAGGGACATAGATAAACAAAGTTCTTTACTTGCACAATGAAATGTCGCTCAGTGATTAAAAAAAAAAAAAAAAGAACAAACTAATGATACAAGCAACAGGGAAAGATCTCAAAATACTTGCACAGCGGGAGAAGTTTCCTACAATAGGTACATACTTTGGGATTCCACTTATATGAAATTACCAAACAGGCAAAGTTAATGTGGGTTGGAAAAATCAGAACAGTAGTTGGCTCAGGGAGGGAGGGTGAGAACAGGGCTTGAAGGGGATGGGCGTGAAGGTGATGGCAATATTTTACATCTTGACAGTGGTCTGGGTTAAACCCCCAGAGCATGCCCTTGTCAAAATCAGTAAAAGTATCATAACATTTAATCATTTCATTGAATATAAATCATATACCTAAAGACAAAACATTCTAAGCAAATATTGAACAGTAGTTAATAATATGCATTCTGCCATATTTAGGGGCATGCATCCAAATGTCAACACTTTACTTTGAAATGCATCAAAGAAAACATGAGTTAATGGTTGGATAAAGAGAAGAATAGATGCAGAAATGTGTGATAAATAGAATAAAATTCTAGTGATGGGATCAAAGTAACGTGCATGTGGTATGTACCTTAAGTTTGATCAGTTGTATACATGTTAGAAATGTTTACAATAAAATAGTGGAAAATTTCAAGAGATTTTTTCTTAGATGTTCACTTATTTAATTTTTCTTGATATTCAGCAGACTTTTTGATAATAAATGCAAGCTTTCGGAATGCAGGCAACTTTTCTTCACTCCCAACTTAGCTGTTATTCTCATCCAGGTGTTCTGGTCATGTCTTCAATTATCTGTAGATTCCACGCGCTCTACAGGTTTTCTACACCTCTCACTTCTCAGTCATGACTTCCTTCTCCTTCCCATTTTCTTCTAGTCAGCGTTGTTATCCAAAAATGACGGTTTTATTTTCTGCATTATCAATTCTTACACTGCTGGTCCCAATGACAATTTGAATTTAACTATTTAATTTATTTTATTTTTTTAAAGATTTTTTAAAATTTATTTGACAGAGAGAGAGAAAGTAAGTGCACAAGCAGGGGGAGCAGCAGAGCGAGAGGGAGAAGCAGGCTCTCTGCTGAGCAGGGAGCCTGATGCAGAGTTCAATCCCAGGACCATGGGATCATGACCTGAGCCAAAGGCAGACTTTTAACCGACTGAGCCTCCCAGGTGCCCCTAAGTATTTAATTTTTAATTTTAGTCTTTGTTTTGCTTGCTCATCTCCCTTTTCAACTCAGCCTGCTTTACAGCCACTTTTCTTTACAACACAGTGTGTGTTTTTATTTTCTCCTACAACTTTTAAAAATCTTGTTTCAGAGTTAACCAACTCCCCCCAAAGAAGCTCCCATTCTTCATTACACAAAGCAGATGCTTTTAGATCTTTCTCTTGTTTCATGTATAGAGTCTTCCAAATGGTATTTCTTCTGTATCATGAAAATAGTAACAGTTTTCTTTTTCTCATTCAGTATGTGTTTTAAGAATGCTGTGAGAATGCTTTAAGGGATTCACACAAATTTTAATGATAGTTACAACTAGAATCATCCTGTGCCAATACCCAGTATGCATCAGAGCCAGCACAATGACCAGCGTAATCCTTGCTATATGCAAGATAGATCAGTGTCTTCTCTGACACTGATCATAGCTCCAAACACTGGTCATTTTGCAGCTAGAACATCTCATCTCCTAAATGGTTGCCTTCCCATAAAGCTTTCTGAGGAAACCCCACTGGCCCTCCAAACTGGTCTACCCAAATTTGCAGCAGCCTTCCCCATAGAATGAAGAGACAGCATTAGGATATTCTTAGAACATTTAAATGTTTTAGAACATTTAAAGATTCTAACTGCACCTTGAGAACAGCAGTCAGGGCTCATCTAACTAGTGCTTGCTCTGGGTTTTTAACACAAAAATAACTTTTTTTTTCTTTTTCTTTTTTGCTCACTATAGTCTTGGTCTGCATGTAGAATGAGAGGTGTCAAAAAGCAAATAGTGTGGAAGATGAACAATGTTGGTGACTATGATAGCACAACATGCAGTACATGCAAATATACACAGATGAATGTTGAGAAGGTTAAATCAAGCCCCACTAGCCATCTGAAGCCTCCATATTCTTTGATGTTGAAAATATTTGAATTCTTGTGTTTTATACCTGGTTTGCTTTTAATATATCACTCTGTACAGCAGAGATGATAACTTCCAGAAAACAATGAAACAAAATAATAGAGTCCATGGTGGAGATACTTTGCAAGGGATTAGTAGTAGTAGAAAAAGATGTCTATACTACCGTGTCCATTATAGCATTATTTACAAGAGCCAAGGTATGGAAACAACCTAAGTGTCGACTGATGGATGGATGGATAAAGAACTTACAGTACATACACACACACACACACACACACACACACACACAACGGAATATTATTCAGCCATAAAAATGAGACAATTCTAAAATCTATAACAACATAGATGGACCTTGAAGACATTATGCTAAGCAAAATAAGTCAGACAGAAGAAGACAAATATTATATGATATCATATATGGAATCTATTTAAAAAGCAAAAGAAAACAACTTATAGAAACAGAGATCTGACTTATTGTTACCAGAGATGTGGGGTGTAGGAAGGGGAATTGAAAAAGGATGGTCAAAGAGTACAAACTTCTCATTACAAATAACCAAGTATTAGAGATGTCATGTACAACGTAACTATAGCTAACACTGCTGTGAGATATGTAAGAAAAGAGAATATATCCCAAGACTTCTCATTAAAAAAGAGTAGTTCATATAACAAAATGAAGAGCTATATTTTAATTAATCTGAGTATTGAGTGTAGTTGAAAGATAATTCATTTATGTGTTAAATGAAAAGAATAAATTGAATAATACTGTAAAATTCCAAGTAGAAAATATGTCCCAGAGAAGAATGTATGAAAATATCACATAATACTGTCTTGAAACACTGGAATGAAGTTGTATCAGTTCAACCCCTGAATAGACCTTTCTATCTATCTAGAGGCCCCTGGTCAAATTGTCAGTCCTGATCTCAGGATATTGGTCTCTGAACTGGATTTGCTCTCCATCTGTGGCCTCCATCCTGCTAGAGTCCACAGCTTGCTCTAGACAGCACTTTCACATGGTACTTGGAAAGGACTATGCATCTCAAGTGAATTCCAAGATATTCTAAGTGATCCATAGAATCTGTGTTCTGTCTAAATATCACTAATGGGGATTCCTTATCACAAAAAGATAATGTCATAATCTTGTTATCAGTAGTGATATCATACATGGACAGAGTAGAAAGTTGCCTTCAAAATTATTATTCAAGAAGATGCAATAACTTCCTACCTGAATCTCTTTCACCTGTTCAGGTGCCATAGTGGAATTTCCACCATCATGTTCCAGGCTGGGGCCAGTCACCTCCCATGCATATTGCTCTTTTTTCAAAAGCAAGTATGACTGAAGGACCCTGTTTCTTTTGTGCCTGGTACCCTGATTTATTTATCACACATTAGTTGAAGATAGTGCCAATATGGAAAGATGAGATCAGAAAAAGGGAGGTAGGTGAATGCAGAGAATGAAGGCAAGGGAAAGAGAAGCAAAATTTTAGACAACAGAGCTGATGTTAGAGGCGGCCCCGTAATTGCAACACTGAGAAGCCATAGGATGAAGTGGAGAAGACTCTGGATGCAAAACAGAGCATCTGAGTTCTTGTCCCAGCTTTCTTACCAACCAACAGTAACCTTGTAACTAGGTCACCTTTCCTCTCTGGCTCTGTCTTTTTATACCTGAAACCAGACTAATAATAACCACCCTGGTCATCTGTGTAGTCATGGCCTGAGCAGCCCTGCAGGAACCTTCCAAATGGAACATTTTATGGCAACCAAAATAGCTCTGGTCAAGGTGCACTTCTCATTCCCTTGAGATTCTTCCAGTACCAAAATAGACACAAGGAGGAAGACCAATGGCAGAATCGAAAGCACAAACTTTTGAAAAAGAGAAGCAGATTAGATTAATAACATATTGACCAGCCACTATGACTCTCCTTGTATGTTGTGAAAATCCTAGGTAGAGGACACAATCTCTGCCCAAGGAAATCACCAACTGAGTAATTGTGTTTGTAGCTAATATTTATCAAGGACTCACCTACGGCAGAAACTATGCTAAACACTTTATCTCTTGCAATCCTCACAACTGCCTTAGGATGCTGATAATATTTCCAAACACAATAAACTGTATAAATAAATTATATTAGTGGCTCCCAAATTTGGGTGTGGGTAAAAATCATTTGGAGAACCTATATAAAAGTGCCTGAGTTGTACTCCCAGGGATTCTGATTCAGCCTATCTTCAATATAGCTTGGGAATTTGCATTTTTAGCAAACTCTCCAGGCAACCTGAAGCAGGTGGGATGTGGACCACTAATACAAAAAGACTTCCATATATTATTAAATATGAGATACCAGGGGACATAAAGATACTGGAGGCCAGGATTTCCTCCAAAAAATCTGATTGCAAGCACCCCCTGAAACACTTATTAAAAATACTGCAGGGTACCAGAAATATCCCTTGGAGGCTTGAGGAAAGCTCAAGACTCCATAATTTTTCTTTTTACAACCAGTTGTTGTCCCAAGTGATTGTTATGGTCCGGCGAATTTGTAAGTTAAGTGAATTGTCTGGGGTTGCCTAGTGACATCCTATCAGAGGGGAATTAAAGCGCATCCCCAGGCTCCCAGGCCAGAGTTCTTTTAATGCTATTATCTCCTTGAGAGAAATATTCACAGGGTCAGCTTACTCCTAAGGTCCTGATTGAGTAAAGGGTAAGGGGTATGTTGAGCTCCTTCCTGCAGATCTTTCAGGTGTCCTCAGCTCATTCTCAGAGCCGTGATCACAAAAGGACTTCCAGCATGGAAATGGAAGAACAGAATGGCTACGTGTCAAGCCTGATGAGGGGTAAAAACCAATCCAGGGAAACTGTTGTCACAGTCACCAAAACTGCTTAGCCAGCTGCAGGAAGCAAACAAATCCGCTGAAACATTAACTCAGGCAGAAGGTTCCAGCTCATTGAAAGCAGGCTCATTTGTTTTCCCATTAGGGCTCGGCAGCAGCTACCTGGGCTGTGCTTTGCAGGGTTCCAGCAGCGTCCTGACAGAGCTAGGGAAAGCTGATGGATTTATGACACACTGCTTCAATGACATATTTACCAAGTCTTGCTTGCAGGATCCTGGGAACTCGAAAACAGGAGACCTGCTGGAAATGGAGCCCGCTGGGAAGATAATAGGTGGAAGGCTTCTGATGAGAGAAGTCTCTGCTGAAGTGCATGTTTAGGAAGCAACACTTCTTACAAACAGGTTTCAGAGATTGGGAAGGGTTCTGTGCCCATCAAGAGAAGGGGTACCCATACTCATTCAGGTGCTTCCTGTCTGTGGAGCCAGGAGGAAGCTAGCTGACTCCTCTGAGCCTCATGCCTCACATTAGAAAAAAAAATAGGATTAAGCCCCTTCCAACTTGCAAGATTGTTGGAGCATGGCACATCATAGAACTATAAGGATACATTGTTACACATTCTAGTACTAGAAATATACTTTCCACACCCTAGAAATTAAGACTAGACAATTTTGAGAAGTAATTTCTTTACTTCTGTTTCTCTTCTATCCGAGGCTTGGGAAACTGCATTGTGCTAAGTGGAAAAGGGATTGTGGTTTTTGATTGATTTAGTTGTTGTTGTTGTTGTTGTTAAACAGAAGGGCAAGGAAGAAGGAAAATACCAATTGTTAAGTAAATACTATGCTACAAGCTCTATGTAATTTTTCACACTGAGTGCTCCCAGACCACTTTCCAGTTAGGAAACTGAGACTCAGAGAGGTTAAGTACTTTGTCTAAAATCATACAGCTTATTCGAAAAAGAGCCAGGATGTGATCTGATCTCTGTTTGGACATAATAGGTGCTCAACAAATGTATATATTAAAGAAGGGATGAATTTCCCCAACACCAGAATTTTTTCCTCCATGGAACACTTTTATACAATAGCCTGTAATCATCCAATTATCTGTTTAAGCACATTTATCCATCAGCAGGCTCTTCTTTAACAACAGTTATTTGCAAGTCTTTGTAGGAAATATAACCATAAATTGCACAAAACTCCCTTTTCTAGAGTTTGATAGTTAATAGAAGATAATGTACATGTACAGAAATTACTATAACACAAGCCTGAATGTGCTAAACAAATGGAATACTTCAGAAGAGAGATAGAAAAGAATCTTGGGTAGACTCATTTCAGTGGATTCTGCAGGGTTATTTAGAATTTGGCCATATAAGAATGGGAAGAGGACAACATGGGTACCAGAAACAATTTGACCATGGACAGCATTTAATACACATCTAGGAGACAGGGTGGTTTAAAGGAGCAGTGAGTGTTAAGTCTGGCAAGGTAGATAGGATGAATTCACAAGTTTCTGCATCCATATGTAGCCACTTCTTCTGTACAGCACCCTTAGAAGCCCCACCTTAGAGAGACCATCAATATACTTACTGCCGTGTCTTCTGTTGCTGAGTGCAAAGGAGGGCAAAATGAGCCTGCCAAGTCTTCTCTCTAAGACTGTCCATCGATGGTCAGGAAGTCACTTTGTGATCTTAAGCCATTCAGAGAAACAATTAGAGCACTACCAGTTAGAGTTCACAAGATGTTTGTGTTGTATTCTGCATGTCAATAAGCAGAAACAACTGAGCATTAAAAGTTCCAATATATAGATAAAGGATAAAAAACTTAGTGTGCTGCTACAAATTTTATTAGGCCTGTCACCCCCATTTTGTTATAAGAAGTATGTCGGAAAGGTGAAAAATGCAATAATGCCAGTGATACACTTGGAGAACTGAAATTAAAATTCACCTCTGGAAAAATATTCATTTTCCTGCCTCAGATTTGTGCAAACCTTAATGACAAGACTATCACATTACGCATGAATATGATTAGCATAACTCTGCCTGATGAATTAATTCCTTCTGTGGAACTAAAGGTAAAAATGTTTTCCTTTCCCCTTAATCTTCTTTAATAGATGCATATTTGCTAATAGAAGTTATTTTTTCTACCTTATGATGCATTTATTAGTTGGATTCTCACCTTATGCATTGATAAGTGGAGATAGAATATATTTAATTGCAGTCTGTGCAAATATGGACCTTCTATTTTCAGCACAAAAGAGCAAAAAGTGAATTTTTTCAGTTTGTTTTTAGGAAATTTATGGTCACATTAGGATGCCTGGTTACTCTGAGATGTTTGATCCAAAGAAATCATTTCTTTCCTATGCTCTCATGGTTCTAAGAAAATGGGCAGAATTTTATTTTTAAAAAATTTTTACTTTAAAAGCTTTGAAAAGGACAAAATAACACAAACATTTTGGAAGGCAATCTATCATTATTCATCAAGAAATGTTCCAATGTTTAATTATTTGAACCAGAAATTTCATCTCTGAAATGTGTCTTAAGGAAATAATCCTAAATATAGAAATCATAATGTATGTATACGCACAGGATCATGTTATTTATAGTGATGAAAAATAATGAGAAAAGACTTAGCAGTTCAATAATAAAGGGGTAGCTAAATAAAATATTGTATTTCTTTTAATGGAAGAGTATACAGATATTTAAGATGATACTTATAGAATGACATTTATAAATGATATTTATAAAATATGCAATAATATAGAAATTCTCACGGTATGGTAATTATGATAGTGATGACAGCTAATATTTATTGATCGCTAATTATAAATTCAGTGCTTTACATGCAGTACTGAGTCCAGATAAGATCTCAGTGAGGTAAACACTATTATTGTCATTATTATCCCACATAACACATGATATAACTAAAGCCTATAGGATTTAAGTTATCTGTCCATTGTCATATGGCTAATTCGTTTATAAGTGAGATTTTGTGCCATGCTGGGTCCCCAAGATCTCTTTTAGTTCAAGAGTTTACTCGAATAACTCACAGAACTCTAGAGAGCTGTTGTACTCACAGTTGTAGTTTATTACAGCAAAAAGATAGATTAAAATCAGCAAAGACAAAGAAGGTGAACAATCTTCAGTTTGTCTTTCCCAATGGAGTAGTAGAGACAGCATTTAATTCTCTCTGCAACAAAGCATGGTGACCAATGGAATATTGTCAAGCAGGAAAGTTCACCTGAGCCTCAGTGTCTGGGGTTTCCCTTGTCAGTCAACCATGTACAGATGGACACCTACTAAGATGACCTTAGTTTCTCAGTATTCAGCCCCTCCAGACATCAAACTCATACAAATTGGCCCAGAACCCTAACCATAAATCACACTATTAGCTAAACTATTTGGAGTGGTCCAAGTCCCCAAGTATATAAAGACCTTCTTATCAGGCAGGATTTTCCAAGTGAGTAGAGGTTATGTCTAAGAAACCACTTGAGGACCAGTATTTCCTTTAGAATGTGAAGACTTTAAACACCCCAGATGCTGAGTTAACCCTTTGTTGAATAAATACCAATTAGACAGAATCCAGGGCCTGAATGCTTAGCCACTATGGATTTCTCCAAGCACTAGTTTACAGTAGTACCTGAGTACCTGCTGTGGACCAAGAGCTGAGTCATAATTAAGGTTTATAAAGTTGAAAAAGAAATGGCCCCTGCCTGTGGTAAGTGGGACTATCCAGCAAACCAATGTTGCAAGTTGCATGAGAAGCTAAGGATATGTACACAGTGAGATAGGAGAGCAACACTGAGAGGCAAAAGGGGAAGGTAATAGTTGAAACAAGGAGCAAATTGTGGGTAAGAGGTAAATAGAAATGTCCCTGTGGTCTGGAAAACATTATGGATGTTCCTCAGAAAGTTAAAAGTAGAACTACCCTACAATCTAGGTATTTACCCAAAGGATGTAAAAATACAGATTTGAAGGGGTATATGCACCTTGATGATTATAGCAACATTATCAAAACAAACAAACAAACTATGGGGAGAGCCCAAATGTCCACTGACTGATGAATGGATTAAGAAGATGTGGTATAACCTGTACCCCTGGGGCTAATAATACATTATATGTTTAAAAAACTTTTTTAAAAAAAGATGTGGTGTATATGCAATGGAATATTACTCAGCTGTTAAAAATAATTAAATGTTGCCATTTGCGATGACATAGAACTAGTGAGTATCACACTAAGTTAAATAAGTTACTCAGAGAAAGAGAAATATCATATAATTTCACTCATATGTGGAATTAAAGAAAAACACAGATGAACATAGGGGAGGAGGGGTGAAAAAGGGAGGGAAACAAACCATAAGAGACTCTTCACAGTAGACAACAAACTGAGGGTTGATGGAGGGAGGTGGGTGGGGGATGAGCTACATGGCAGATGGTAGTAAGGAGGGCAATTGTTATGGTGAACACTGGAAGTTGCATGTAATGATGAATAATTGAATTCTACTCCTGAAACCAATATTGCATTGTATGTTAACCAAAATTTAAGTAAAAATTTTTAAAATAACTAAGTGAATAAATAAGAAATATCCCTCCATAAGTTTGAAGGGGAAGTAGAGGCATGATAGATGTCAGAGTGAAAAGTGGTTAGGATATCATTTCTTACAACTGCACATTAATCTACAATTATCTCCAAATAAGGAAGCTCAATTTTAAAAAGTTGTTGTGTTGGCCAGAGCAAAAAGTGAAAAACAGAAGCCAAAGTAAAACTGAATGAGCAAAATGGGCTAGATCATTAGGGCACTTTGTGTTTCTAAGAAATTTAACACCTATCTTAAAAGACTCAGGGAGTGATTGAAAGATTTCAAGCCCTGAGGCAAGATAATCATATTCTCAGTTCATTAAAACAAGTCCAGAATCAGAGTGGACCATATCCTGGCAAAGTTTTCAAAGGAAATAGGCAGACCAGGTAGGTGGTGACCAGAAAAATTCCCACAGGGTGAAAATGAATCTCTAAACAAAAACAGTGATAGTCACAGTAGAAAGAACTTTGGGTATGGTAACAATCTCATGAGACTGGCTAGTGAGAAATAAATCAGAAGTTTGCAAAGTTTGTAAGGAAATTGTTTTTTCAAAGAAAATATGAAACTGGAATAAAAATAATAATAGGAAGGGAAAAATACTTTGTTCAAGATTCAAAATCACTGCAATCACTGATCTTCTGTGAGTTGGAACAAAGCTGAAAAACCAGGAATAGGCAGGAAATACTGCCCATACCCCTTCAGAGGTGGCCAAGGGAGATTATAGACACAAAGGAACCCCAGAACTGGAATGGGTGACTTTAGAATACAATGGGAAGTAGAGTTCCTGCTTGAGAGTAAAATGGTGGCTGAAGTTGGAATTTCTCCCCTTCTTTAAGGTAAGTTAACTCAAAATTTCTATCCAGCAAGAATTGGAGATGAATTACTATGGACCAGGAGCTGATGAGTGTCTTCCTCTTTTCTGTTATTCAAATTCGAAATTATATTGCGGCAGTTATCCCACCTCATTCCAATTGGCTGGCAATGGGGTTTGTGGGAAAAGATAACTCAAATTTTCATTCATGGGTCACTGAACCCCAAGGAACAGTATCTGGTCTGATGAAGACTATACATCACCCATACACATGGGCTTTGGAATGGATGTGATGTCTAAACAAGGCTTTGAATTGTCACCCTTAGAAAGAAGATAAAACTGGTCCCAAAGTGGCAGGACACAGGGTAGGCCTTGAAAACTTCCAATTGACCTCCATGTTCCTCTCCTTTTTCTTCCAGCTGACAAAGATGAAGAGGGACTGCAAAACCTTGGAGTCACCTGTGAAACATAGCAGAGTCATAGCATTGGAAGAGCCTGGGTCTCTGAATGCCTGCATGGAGAACCTGCCCTCCAATGACCCTTCTGAACAGGGTGAGCAATTAAATTTTCAGGATTTGCATGTTACAACAGCTAGCAGGATTCACTATGACCAATACAAGAGGAAAAATAGGAATTCGGTTTTGAACATGATTAGAGATGCCTGTGAAACACTGAAGCTAAGATATTCATAAAGCAATTATAACTATTTGTGTATGTGAGTCTATCATCTAGGAAAGAGGCCTAATGTCACCATTAACTCACTACTTTCTCCATTGAGAGAAAATTTTAATTTCCTTGGATCTGGGTTAGATGTAGTAACTTGATTGACAAATTAACTCAGCATGTAAAGTTAAGTCATGAAAAGCACTGCGGCTTCTATCTGGGTTCTTGCAACACTGGCTTCAAGAGATTTGTGGCCATAAATACAGTTTGACTACCCTGAGACCACTGTGTTGGAGAGGCCATGTGTACATGTTCTTATTGACAGTCCCAGTTGAACTCTCTAAGGCTCACTAAGTTTTGAAGAAGTATGTTGTATGTATTATTGCACACATAAACTTAGGGTCAGAGTACTTATGTTCCCACCACCTTTTGTCACTGATTTGCTGACTTCAGACACAAGACGTAATTCTTAGATTTCTATTATGACATTGTGACATGAAAGAGATTTACTTAATGAAGCTGAGGAATCATGTGTATGTTAGGTGCTTGGCTCTGAACTAAACACACCAGGGGTAAGTCCTGGCTCTGCCGCTTGCTAGTTTCTGATGGTTGGGAAGTCCCAAAACTTTAGCTTCCTCATCTGAAACCCATGAGGCTATAGAGCTTTTTGTAAGAATTAAGTGAAATTCTTACAAAAAATACGTGCATACTGTGATCTAGTGCCCAGATTAGGCACACACTCAATAGTTATTAGCTCCCATTATGATTAATTGTTTAATGGATTTACTACCACCATCTCAAGCATCATCATCATAATCAATACTACCTAATGGCTCTGAAGATCTAAGACTCACTTTGTTCAGCAATTATTATAGATAATTATTCATTTAAAACTATATATATATGTATATATATATATATATATATATATTTTTTTTTTTTTTTTTTTTTTTAAATTCAGGGCACAAAGACCAGGGATGTGTAGGGATGGGCATTGTGAAGCAGGAAGTCTGAAGCTAGGGTGTTAGGTTCCTGTCACTCTTTATAACTATATGATTAAAGACAAGTAAAGAAGCTCTTCTATTTGTAAATTTACTCATTATAATCTTCCCACTTGTGAACTTTGAACTCATGAACATTTGTAGATCCATCATCACATAGCAGAGTTGAAGTTTGCCAACAGCACTTGACCAACACTTGAATTTAGTGGACTTTTATATGAGGGTTACTTTAGAATTTATGAACTAAGAGCTTGTTTTTAAGACTTTAAAATTAAGTTTAACCATAGGCTAACCTGTTTTTAAGTAGAGAGAAACCTAAAAGTTTAGCTATTAGAGCTTCACTGGATTCATTTGCTTATACCATGGCTACCAAATGAAGTTCAAAATATGCTAACGCAATGCAACATAAATAGAAGCACTGGCTTAGTTCAACTCCACAATCATATGTTGGGTTATGGGGATGGAAAGACACTTAGATCCCACATTAGGAAGTACTTCTGTTCTGAGCTACTGATACATTATAGGAGCCCTCCTTTGATATGAATTATTGTTCCTACTGACATGCTGTCCCCAGGTGCTTTGTAAAGTACCTGCCATATGGTAGGTGTCCCTTCAGTAATCTTGCATGAATAAATTGATTTGACGACCTGAGACTAATAACGATATTCCTGTATGAATCCTAAGTCTAGCATTTATTAGCCAGGCAACCTTGATCAAGTTAGATGGGGCTCTATTTCAGCAATGACTATGCTAAGCTTAATAGTGTGTGAACTGTGTTTCTCGTTGATATGAACATAATGGCACAAAGCTAGGGGATGCTGGAGAAGACTGAGAATTGGAATTTTTCCTAGCCATGTTGTAAAAGTGTTATAAGAGGAAGTGTGAGAATAAATGCTCCCTCTCCTTCCTTCCTGGCCCTCCTCTGAACTCCTTGGTTGCATGTGATTGCTCAGAAGCTCTTTGACTGTGAAGTAAGGTGGGCTGGAGTTACCTGACACCGCCAGCAGAGGTCAGAATTGTGGGACCAGAAAAAGCCATGAGCTTTCCCCAACAGGCTAGCAAGGGGAGGGACAAGAATGTCCACTTGGCCATGAGCAGTTTTGACAAACAACCCAATGAGGGCTTGAAGGTTCCCCATTAGTATTTCTGAGACAAGCTTGAAGAACTATTATCTGTCATTCTTCCCCAAGATCATAATGACTGCATTGTACTTTATTTGCATTGGCTCATTTTGTTGTCCCACCAACTCCATGAGGCAGATATCAGAATGTGTCCTGTTTTGCAGAAAGAAAACCAAGGGTCAGAAGAGTTTAAATAACTCAGCTAAAGTGACATGGTCAGTTGTAGACAGAAAATGGATTGTACTTGAGGTTAACTTGGCTCCAAGTGCATATACTCTTTGCAAAGTAGGCAAAAAATAACAATTTAAACTTCTTTGAGCCTCATTTTTCTCATCCATAAAATAATGAGAAAGGACAATTTTTCAAAACATTGGTATTACAAATGTTCATTACCAGGTATTATAAATGTCCGTTTTTTTCCACAAACATTTTTTTTCACAGCCAGATATCATAAAGCATTTTTTAACTAAAACATAACCTTTTGCTCATTTCCTTGTGCAAGCACCTTCTATCAGTAGCTATCCTCTCTCCTGGGGAATTACTTGCTAATATCCCTACTGGGGCCATTTCGCTTTGAATACACTTACAGATGCTTCATTTCCCTTGTTGTCTTTGTCTGCACATTGCTAATTAACACCTGAGTCCCAGCAGGTCTCTGGGAATCAATGGAGGGCTTGCAAAAGCATCTTCTAGACCCCAAGGACTGCCAGATCAACAGTCTATTCCTTCACTTATGTTGTCCCTTTTCTTCCTGGTTGCACTTCATCAGACAGATAGTGGTATTTCAGTTGATCCTTTTTTTATAGAATATAGTATTGGTGCCAAACATTACATAAGTTCTTATACATTTATTCAATAAATACACTTTCAGTGTCTGCTATAGGTAGAGCCCTAAATATCAAGAAAACAAGATGATTTCATTAAAATCTCCACCTTCATTATATCTCCCAGTCTTGTGGGGAGAGACCCATAAAAGGGGGATGACAACATGGTGTGATAAGGTTATAAGAAAGGTCCGCGAAGGACACTATGGGATCACGGAGGAAGACACTTCATCCAAGGCCAGGAGAGTGATCTGAAAAGGCTGCCACAAGATGTGTCTGGACTGAATCTCAAACCATGACTCTGAGTTGGCAGATGAAGGAGGGGAGCAGGTAGACAAGCAAGAGAAAGCATTGCAGTGAAGAGCATGGACCTTTTCATTTACTCTTCATGTATTCATGAATACTGCTGACTCAGTAGCTACTTTGTGCTGATGTATACCAGGCACCCAGTATATGACCCTGAGTAAGAGAATCAAGATTCTTCCCTCCCCTCAAAGTTCTTATTGCCAATAGCCAATGACAAACAGAAGTCATGCTCAGAATGCAAAACAGAGCAGGGATGTGGGCAGGATGGGCTTGGATATGGGATTTGAGCAGCACCAAGGGGCTGCAGGGCATTCAAAGGCCAACTAAGGAACAAGAAGAGAAAAGAAAGGAGCCACACCCAATGCCAGATCCCTGCAGATGTCCCCTGTCAGGCCAAGCGGTTGGGTTAGAACTTTGTTTCAAGAAGGTCCCTCCACCAAAGATGAGAAAGCCTAGAGACAGAGAGACCAACTGCTTTGCTTCCATTTATCTCAATAAGTACTTTAGCAGCCCACTGCATGCAAGCACTAAAAATGCAAAGCTAAGGAAGCCATGCCCTTTATCGGTGGGGGTGTGCTGTTCAGAAGAAGAGGCATCTACACACCAACCTCCATTCTAGACAGTTTCCACTGAACCAGAAATGAAGTGATGCCCTCTTCTCTGCTGCAGAAGAAGGAACCTGTTCTGACAGAAGTAATTTGAGAGGTATAAATGAAAGCTGAGAAGGAATACATTGGCTAGATCCCCAGTCCTGAGAGATGTTTCACCCAGCAGAGAGAAAGGCAAATCTACTGCAAAGAAAAAGGAGGAGAGGATTAAATGATATCAAAATGATTGTGAAAATAGCCTGATTCGAAAGAAGGAGCTTGTGAGGCATGCATTATCAGAAAATGCACTGTATTTGCCATGCAGATGTGAATGATGGGGTTCTGCAGACACATTTTGATAACAAGGGTGTCTGAAATATTTTACAACTGCTGCCTGATCCTTCAGTGGGGAGCCAGGAGGATCTCTTGGGGAAAAGATATTGTCCTTGTCTCCCTGCAGCAAAATGGCATTTTTGGACAGAGGGAAGATTACCAAGGGGCTAATTAAAAAGAGTTAGCAAGCACGGGGCAGGAATCCAAAAGCTGAGCAGTCAGAATCCGAGAAGATACTTCCCCGGTGATGTCTTCATCAACTGAAACAGGAGGTGTGCTTCTCAGGAGGCTGAACAGGCAGGTTCTTGAAGGAGCAAACTGCAGGGGCCTGAAGAGCTCCTCCTTTCTCCATAAAAGGTCACTTGACTATGAAGGACAAGATGACCACATGATTTATATTGTCTCCAAAAGCCAACTAAATTCCTTTAAGAATCCACATTTCAAATAGATCAGAATTACAAGATAATGTTTTTAAGTGCAATAGGTATTTCAATACTTTATTTCCACAAATACTAATTAAAATTTTACATGGGAAATGAACACAAAGAATGATCTGAGTTCTTAGTGTCATAAATTTTTTTCATGAAATAGAATTTGTTCATTTTTAATTATGATTTATTGAACCTGGTTATGGGCTAGGATGCTGGACACAGAGATGAATGTAAAGAAAAATGCAGGTCCTCTCTGTAGGGAGACCGACACACAGCAGGTTTTGTAATAGGATGTGGTGATATCAGACTTAGAAACATGCAAGTGATGGTAGGAGACCCTAGCAAGCCAGCCTGGGATGGGGAGAAGTCCTCAGGGAGGTCATCTTAAAGGAAGTGAGGCTTTGCTAAGTGTTAATGGAGAGGAGATGAATGAGGACAAATCGGGAGAAGCAGAGGAGTGGAGGAAGGAGTGCTCCAGCCCTAAAGGGCAGCATTAACAGGAGCCAGAAACTAGAAATCACCCAGTGGGTGGGTGTGAGCTGTAGCCAGCAGGTCCTAGATCTGTGGGGCAGGGTGTGGTAAAAGATGGAACAGAACAGGGCAAGGTGCCACTCCACTGGGTCCACTATGTGAAGATGTGTGGACTTCTTCCTGTAAGCTTAGGGCAACATTGAAGAGTGAAAATCAAGGACTTCCAGCATTCAGGACCAGAGGGAATGACAGAGAGTCTGGGGGAGGGACAGCAGATCTGTGAGCCAACGTGAGATCTGTCACCTACATTCTACTTCTTATCCCAGATCCTACCTCTCCAGCTGGGCTCATTACTGAAGCCCTCTAACCTCCAGGGCTCTCTCTTGTAAGACAGAGACATTCATATTCCCCATAGATGTTACTGCAATGACTCAGATGTGACATAGATTGTTGAGTGAGATACAACATGAACAGTATGTGGTAAAGACCAAGTCAGTGTTTGGAGAATTTGTGATATATTCCACGGGGAATATGTGAGGTGACATGTTTTAGGTGGAACTTAAATTAATATTTTTCACTTTAATGATTATATGTTCATTGCATTGCAGGAAAATTATGACTAGTATATGAAAACTGTTTTCATTTAAACTGTGGCTTAGCAAAAATTGAGCTAAATTTAAAAAGAAGCTTTAAAACGATTTTTTTATAACATAAATAAGAGTAGAATTGATACAGAGATGTGATCAGTAGAGCAAAAGAGATTCTGAAGGTGGTACATAGAAGTATGGCATTTGGGAAACCAAACTAAAAAGGGTAGCTTTATATAAAGACTTTTGCAAGCAATGCTGATAGCAGAAGATGGGGTCTGAAGCAAGTCCAAAAGCATATGGATCTGATGAGGTGAAACAGAGATTTGTGAAATACATAGTAGGACTATCAGCACAAATGGCTGATTATTTGAATGGAGGAGAGGAAGGAGAGAAGGAGAAAGCTCTGATAAATGAGAAAACCTAGCTGCTGTCTCAGGGGGCCATGAGGGCCCAAGGCCACTTAGCTGTTAGAAGACACCTGGGTAAAGCAAGTTTGGACCCAAGTGGCATCTTGTCTTGTGCGGGCAGCATCCTAGGAGGCCAAGGTTGTGGGGCTCTAAGTGGCAAGTCAGACACGTGGGCTGGGAGTTCACCAAAGTGATATGGTAAAAACTGAAGGGGATGATCTGGCTGTGTGCTTTTATGTTTCTTTAAACAAATATTGACTTAGTACTTTGTATGTACAGTTGTCAGGCCAGGCGATGGACATCTGATTTTAAGCTACACAGATACGTCCTGTCTTCGTGGAACTTGGTCTTTGGAGAGGAGAAAAGTCTGAAACCAAAACCACGTACGTTCTTTGATTTCATATCATAATTAGTGTTCTAGAGGAAGAGGGTAGGAAGTTATGAGATTAGGACAGGACTGGACAGTGGGAGCCAGAGAATAGTTGTGAAGACTTGCAACAAAATGTAGATTTTGGAAGGGGGTGGGGGTTCTGAGGTGGCTGCGACAGTGTCAGGGAAGCACAGGAAAATCCAAGAGAGGTTGGGTCTTCACAGCCCAGGCAAGCGAAGCTTCAAGGGGGCAGGAGGAGAAGTGTTCTTTGAGATGCTGGCAAAGAGAACCAATAAAATGAGGCCATTTTCAACTGGGAAGAGTTATCCCCAAATATTTCAGACAGGATGGAATGTGGGTTAGGTCTCTGTCCCCACTCCCCGGCCCTGACCCGTGGATGTCAAGAGAGGATTGCTAACTCACCTCAGTCCTTACTTGCCCTGGCATCTTGGGTGCTTTGTATTTCCTCCCTGAGTTTCAGTTTCCTTATCTAGAAAACAGGGACAAAATACCATGTGCTTAACACCAAGCCCAGTATACGCCTTAGGTAAAGAAAAGCAAAAACTATGAATGGATAGCTGAGATGGGAAGTGAGGACAGATATGTTTGGTGCCTGATATTCAGTTAGGACCAAATAAAGGTTGGCTTCTCCTCCTTTTTGCCTCCATAGTTGTACTGCACATGACTGTCACCTTAAAAAAAAATCAAATGTAAAAAACAAACAACAAGAAAGCTCCCTCTGATGCCCAAGGGCACAACTAACATTTCCGTCTCCTGGGCTCCCATAGTAATTAACAAACACCTCAGTTATAACAGGGATCACCGCCAACACTAAGGGTTTTTAATTCACCTGTTTTCCATTCAAGAAGGGGATTTTTTTTTCCTGGAGATACTATCTTATTTGAGTTTGCATTTCTAATACCAAGCATGAGAAATACGTGATTTTCAAGTGTACTTAAAATCTACAATATGTAATTGCAGATTAAGTTAATGATCCCCCTGGAAACAGTATTATTTCAGACATTTTACATTGACAACCTGATGTCGCTCAGAGAAATGATGTGATTTGTCCAAGGTCCTCTTGCTCATTCACAGAAGAACTAGGACCATAACCTCTGCTCTTTGAGTTGAAGTAGCATGCTCCTTTCTGTGCCACCAACCTGGGAAATGACAGCAGGAAAGAAAGATGGGGCCAGGCTAACAGAGGCATAGGTGGGGGGAGGTGTGGGGAGTGGAGGAAGGGCAAGGGAGCACTGCATGAATCTACCTCTGCCTCATTCTCTACATTTCCAAAGCAGAGAAAGTATGTGCATGGCACAAAATTACCTTCAGAGCCATTATATAAATAAGTAGCCAAAGAATTGAAATGTGCACTGTAAGATATAACCCATTCCCTGGTAATAGTTCTCTCTTGGGAGAGAAAGAAGGAAATAGGATTGTGGGCAGCAATCTCAGCAGTCTGTAATATTTTTTAAAGAGCTGAAATAAATATGATGAAATGATAATATTTGTAAAATGTAGGTGGTGAGTACACAGGTATTGTTGCTTTCCACACTTTTCTATATGCTTTCAGTATTTCCTTTTTCTCTTTTTCTTTTTTTTTAAAGAAATGAAGCTCTCTTCCATTTCCTGCTCAGCCCATGTCTCTCTCTCTCTCTCTCTCTCTCTCTTTTTTTATTAAGATATAATGTATTATTTGCCCCAGGGATACAGGTCTGTGAATCATCAGGCTTACACATTTCATAGAACTCACTGTAGCACATACCCTCCCCAATGTCCCTAACCCAAACACCCTCTCCCTAGCCCTCCCTCCCCCCAGCAACCCTCAGTTTGTTTTGTGAGATTAAGAGTCTCTTAGAGTTTGTCTCCCTCCCAATCCCATCTCCCTCCCAGTTTCTAAAGCCCTCAGGAACTCACAAGCAGAAATGCAGTGACTGCCAACCTGGACCAGAGAACAGGGAGAGAGGTCCCAGCAGGAAAAGGAGCAGAGCTGGGAACCCTGGAGAGTCTCATGTGGAGAGGAGAGGGTTCACAGTGGAAAGAGTTTCTAAGGACCAAAAGAAGGACCCCTCTGGGACGCGCTAGAAGTTGAGGACAAAGGACAATTCCCTAGGAGCTCATCTGCTCATTTTCTATTGCTCATCCCCCAAAGGAGTAGGGATAACTCTCCTTATATCATTCAGGTGTCAGTCCTTATGGGAACCTTCTTTCTGCACTGGCAAAATTTAAATGTTCCCCAGTAAAGGAATTTGAAAGTTTCCTTTTCCCTCTGTGAAAGCCTGATCATTCCCTGATAAACATCTCTGGGCTATGAAAATGAAAACACCTCCATTCCCACTGCATCATTAAAAATTAAAATTATGATTAAAAAATAATTACAATAAAATCTGTCAATGGTGAATTCTTTCATAAGAATTGAAAAGCAGGGGCGCCTGGGTGGCTCAGTGGGTTAAAGCCTCTGCCTTCGGGCTCAGGTCATGATTTCAGGTTCCTGGGATCGAGCCCCACATCGGGCTCTGTGCTCAGTGGGGAGCCTGCTTCCTCCTCTCTCTGCCTGCCTCTCTGCCTCCTTGTGATCTCTGTCAAATAAATAAAATCTTAAAAAAAAAAAGAATTGAAAAGCAGTCATAATGGAAAGATACAGCACATAGGTCTTGCTATTATAATACACAGATTGCATAATCTTTAGCAACTATCTGTGTTGTGATCACACTGGGCAAATATACATTTTTAGACTTCCAGAACTGACACTTCACCCTCCTTTGTGCCAGGGAAAATACTGATATTGACTTAATGGTGCCATCTTGTGGTCACATGTCATAACTCTCCTGAATCTGAAGGCCTTTTTTCTCCTTTCTTCCGCGAAGCTATGGTTCCCCTGAAGAGTTGAACGTGTATAGACAATAACTAATGTTTATTGAGAAGTTCCATTATTGTGTGATGAAATCTAACATACTTTTGGTAATTTTATCCATATTATTTCACAACAACTCAATGAAATGTTCCCCCATGTCCTATTTTCAGGGAAGCGGGGACAAGCTAGGCAGGGATAGAAATCTCACAGAAAGTCCGTAGCTGGTAATGTGGGAGTGACGTTTAGACTCAGAACTTCTGGTTCTTCAGCCTCTTCTCCACCCATTGTAGACCGTAGCCTCAGCTACCTTTGGCTATCTGTCTTACAAGGAAACAAATCATTAAATAGCCATTTTTGAAAATGAGATAGATATCAGAATGAATGTCCTGATTCACTCATTCATGAAGCACAGATCCAGCATCAGCCACATGCTGACGGAATAATCTATCAGGTTATGTCACGTGGGGGAGAGAATCCCATCACATAATGTCAGTTATTCAAAGCATCTAAAGTCTAGTAAAGATGACCACACTCAGAACTAAAGCATCCTAAGAAAGAGATAATTATGGCCACTGTGCAAAATTCACAAGATGAAAACAGTCTTTCAAATAATTGGGCAGTGAACTTAAATTATCGATGCAACAGCCATGTTCTCTAATTCGATGTGCGAAATACCGGCAAGATATGCAGATGTGTCCCTTGCCCAAACCCCCTGGGCATTTGAACCTGCTTCTTTTTTTTTTTTTTTTAAACAAAGCTGTATTAGTCAGGTTAATTAATGCTAACTTGTGCAATGCAGAAACCCTGAAATCTCAGTGGCTTTGTACAATAAATCTTATTTTTCACTTGTATCACCTTTTGGTGTGGGTTCTTTTGTTTTTATGTATTTTATGGATTCTTATGTTTTTCTTTTAAACTTTATTCTGTATCTCTTTTAGTCTGGAATCTCTATCTGGAAAGCATACTCCTCAAGGTTGTTACAGCAGGGGCAGAAGGGGATGGGAGAGGCAACCAGGTTTGACCATCACTTCTGTTCTGAATCCCTTGGTCAAAATTAGTGGCATGACCTAACCCACTTGCAAGGCAGACCAGAAATGAAGAGCAGAGCACATGGAGGTGAAGGGAGCTTAAATATCTCTGCTCTGGGGTCCAAAAGCAACACAAGGGGCAGCTGGTCTATGAATTTGTATGAATGTGAAAAAAAATTCAAAGAAGTTCAGCTTACTGGAAGGCATTTTTGAATCTTTTTTTTAAAGATTTTATTTATTTATTTGACAGATGGAGATCACAAATAGACAGAGAGGCAGGCAGAAGGAGGGGGGAAGAAGCAGGCTCACCGCCAAGCAGAGAGCCTGATGTGGGGCTCAATCCCAGGACCCTGAGATCATGACCTGAGCCGAAGGCAGAGGCTTAACGTACTGAGCTACCCAGGCACCCCTGGAAGGCATTTTTGAGACAAATACTTCTCTGAAACATTGGTAAAATAATTTTGAAAGTCAACAGTGGAAAGAGATGGAATAATGTTTTACTGGGGAAAACTAGTTGAGAGTTGCATGTTTCCATTTGCAGTAAGCCTTCCCTTCACACTCCAGATTCTGCTGCATCCATTAGCACAAGAAAGACGTAACATAGGGTGCTATGAGACAGTACGCACATGACTATTACTTTTGAGATCAGCTAGTATTGCCTATTACTTTCATCAGTGGTTTTTCACTATGTTTTATCACTTCATAGCGCTTGTTATGACAGTATTCACTGGTATGTCACACTTGGGTGTGTCTTCTGGTTTGTGGTTATACAAAAATGGCAAGATAGATTTTATTTCCTACCCTCTCATCCCTGCAGACATCAAGGAGATAGACAGAGAGAGACCAAGAGATAGTTTGTACATAATGATATCCCAGAATTTATCAGCAGAGTAAAAATTCTGATTCTTTAATTTTATGAGTAATTGCTTCTAAAGCCATATAGTTTGGCTTTTCTTCACTTTCTCTGCAGCACTCACAAATCTGAAATCCTCTCTCACTCAATCTAGAAGAAAACCAGGTGTAATGAAATGACCATCCAGCCTAGGATAGAAACAGTACTCCACCTGAAAAAGGGTCAGTAAGTCTAAGTGACCATGTGAGAGAGGGAGAGATGGATTCTAGGGCAGAGAGTTTCTGAGGTACCAAGAAAACGTAACCTCCTGAGCAGCCCCCAAAGTCACTAGCAAAGCCCACCATGTCTTATGCAGAATGTTCTTCTGGACCCCAGCTAGCCATGAGCATTCTTTCATTGGATAGCTTTTGAATTGTGGTGTTGATAGCAGTACTTGCCAGAAGCTGCCCAGGTTTCCCTGCCTTTCCAAGATGAAGGGCATAGTAAGAACCTTACAGCAAACAGCATAAAATGATAACAAGCAAATGGCATTGCAATATGTTACATATGTGCTTTCAAGATCTAAACGTGCTTCCTTCCATGCAGTTCTTACCACAGTGCTTTAAACTAAGCTGAAGAGGTGTCACTAAGCCTGATTTCATAGAAACTGAAGATTAACATTAAGCAAGGTATTGAAAGTAGCATGACTGGTTGAGCCAGTAATAGGATCCAAGCCAACTGACTCCCTCTTTTCATGCGAGCTTACCTGTGACTTTAAATATGGACAAGAGAATGTGGTTTTTAAATCCGAATTCTAGATACTATCATAGAAAATCTTAGTCTGTACATTTGAAAACTTCTTATTAATGGACAACATTGTAGTGGATTTGCTAACAAACTTTATATTGACTTAATGGAATATTACGAAGCTATTAAAATAAGGAACCTAAATATTGGATCATTGTATATAAATATGCTTTTAATGATATGTGAATAGTAAGTGAAAAAAAATCAGGGTACAAAATTACAAGGCTACCTTTGAAATCTGGCATGCATATTGAAAATAATAGGCAGAAAATGAAATCTAGTATCCACTGTGATTGTGTTCAAATAGTAGGTTGGGGAATGATTTTTCCTTTCCTTCTCCAAAACACTATAATACCATGACTTTATAGCCTTTAGAATAAGTTTTAAGACAATATTAGTATTATTATTAATAAAATAGTAATATATAATTCTATTTTTATATTAATATACAGTATTATATATAAGTTATTATTGCTCTTGTTATAGTGGAAAATAGCCAATTCCCCTTTGTGGCTGATTGGAAGTATAATGGGCCGCCAGTGGTGGGCTGTTATCATCTCCAGCTGTGATTCAAAGTCACAGATAAGCCAGCATGAAAAGAGGGAGCATGGGTTTTATTAAAGTCTTTATTTTTTTATCATTTTATTTTACCTGTTTTTAACCCAACAAAATACAGAAACACTAATTCAAAGGGATATATGCACCCCTGTATTTATAGCAGCGCTATTTAACAAGAGCCAAACTATCGAAGGAACCCAAGTGTCCATCAACTGATGAATGGGTAAGAAAGATGAGATATACCTATTTATCTATCTATATCTGTATCTATAATATATATCTTGTCTATATAGATCTATGTATCTATCGGTATAGATCTATATATATCAACATTCTGCTCGGCGGGGAGCCTGCTTCCCCCCCTCTCTTTCTCTGCCTGCCTCTCTGCCTGCTTGTGATCTCTTGTCTGTCAAATAAATAGATAGAATCTTTAAAAAAAATTGAGGTCATGGGGGTACCTGGGTGGCTCAGTCACGTATATATATAGATCTATATATATCAACATATAGATCTATACCGATAGATACATAGATCTATATAGATAGATATGTACATATATATAGATATACAGGGATATATAAATCTATATCGATATCTATATATACATATCACACTGTGTACTCATGGGGAAGGCCCTGGACAACATCTGTTTCTGGGCTGTCCTGGTGCTTTTTGGCGTGGGGTCCAGCATCTTCCTCAGGGGCTACTTCAACCAAGTGCCGAGTAGCCCTACCAACCATGTATGTAAACAGCTTCCCCCCTCCCCATTTCTGGGAGGAAACAAATTTTGAAAAACACACTGCTGGCACCTGCTGTGTATGCACGTACACACACACACACACACACACACACACAGGAATATTATTCAGCCAGAAAAAAAGAATGAAATCTTGCCATTTGCGACAACATGAATAGAGCTAGAGAGTATCATGATAAATGAAGTAAATCAGAGAGAGAGAGACAAATGTCATATGATCTCATTCATATGTGGACTTTAAGAAAAAACAAATGAACAAAGGAAAAAAAAATAGAGAGAGAAGCAAACCAAGAAACGGACTCAACTATAGAGAACAAACGGATGCTTGCCAGAGGAGAGGGGTGGAGGATGGGGGAAATAGGGGCTGGGGAGTATGGAGTACATTTATCATGATAAAGTCATTATTTTGGAAAAAAATGTATATCTATTTATATATATACACACACACATAAAAATATGTGTACATATATGTGTATATATACCCATTTTTTTCACTTTAGGATTTGAATTTAGAGAAAAACACTCTTGTATGACATTGAGACAGTTTTCCTGGTTTCTCTGATGTCTTTTACTTAGAATCCAAAGGATTCCAACTTGAAAATTCAGAAAAGCAGATGCTAACACTTCTGACCATGGCCTAATCCCCCTTCTTCCAACACTTTTCTGTTTTCCCCAGAGAACTGGGGAGTGAAGCCTCTGGTAATGATCAGCTGAGGTTTGGGCTGATATCAACAGTTCCGAGTAGTGTTCAGCAAAATGCTAACTGGGCAAGTCACATAGAACTGCTTTGAAGGTAGTAAAATACTCATTAAATCCGGGTACCCATGCATGGCCTCCTGGTTTTGCTGATCTCCGTGATGAATTTGCAAACCCAGTCTATAAATAGTGAGTTATTTGACATTGCCATACAGAAAGTACCAGAATTGCTCCCCAAATAATTCCTCTACATTTGGGGTTTGGGTGGGATAAGGTGTGGAAAGGAGGTCTAGCATCTTCCCCACTTGCAGCTGTGTTCACAAGAGTGCTCATGTCCTTGAGAGTGGTGCAGATAGAGAAGGAAAGCAAGAGAAAATAGACATCACAAAAATCCAGGCATTTCACTTTTTTTTTTTTTTTTTTTTTTTTTTTTGCTAAAAGGAAGGAAATGTAGGTGAAGAGGAGGGTGAAGAGGAAGGAGATCAGTGAGAAAATCCCTAAACCCAGAGTGTTAGAATTTTTCAGTAACACATCAAGACATTTTTACTTAAAAGGGCAGCCTCCAAAATCTCCCAGCCTGGGAAGTAGTCTCTCTCATCATGCTGATGATTTTTCTTAACCAGAAAGCAGAAGATGCAAAGACCTCACTGTGACTATCAAGAGGCAAAATAAGGAAAAGCAACTTTGTTAATTAAACCAATTTTAGTTTCAAAAGAGGACACACATTGTGGATTTATGATTCTATTGCAATTGCAAAAATTGTCAACACTGGCTAATTGATCAATTCATCCATCCATCCATTCATTCATGCACTCATTCATTCATTCATGCACATATGAATTCACTGAAGAAACATGAAGCACCAATTTTTTGCCAGATGGCAAGCTGAGCACTTAGAGACAATGTAGATTCTTTCTATGGAAGTGTGGCTCATGGAAAGAACAACTAGCGTCACCTATGAGTTTGACAGAAGAGCACAATTTCAGGATATGCAGGTGGCTCAGCATCTGACTCTTGATTTTAGCTCAGGTCATGATCTCAGGGTGGTGAGATTAAGCTCCATATCAGATTCCACACTCAGTGAGGAGACTGCTTGCCCTCTTCCTCTGCTCCTCCCCTTGCTTATATTCTGTCTCTCAAATAAATATATAAAACCTTTAAAAAAAGAAGAAGAAGAAGAAAAAGAAGAGCATAATTTCAAGTCCCACTCCAGAAGGAATGAATCCAAGCCTGCATTTCAAGAAAATGCCCAGCTCTCTGTGTGCACATTAAACTTTGAGAAACACTGTCTTAAATGAGATGCTAAGATCCAGCAAGATCACCACAGACATGTGGTACCTGCCTTTTCCTGATGCTGCCATTCTGGGCCCCCAGGCCTGACACAGGGGCCAGTTCTTCTCAATTCCTGAGACAAAGGTAACCATGAAAAATTCTACCTCTGAGCCCTTTTTGAGCCTCCTTTTTTTTTTTTAAATCCAAAACCAGTGCGAAAAACTCGACCCTTAGTTTTTCTGACAACCCGAAGAAACAGTATTCGCCAGCCTTATATCAGCATGGCAGGCTCCTCTCAAGCTCTTCAGCAGTATGATGACTTCTTGAGTCTCTTTTCTGAGTCACTTCACATCCATCTTCACCCGCCCATGTTATTCTTGACCAAATCCAAACCCTCACTTCCCTTCATGCTTTCTGAACCCCCCCATGGCCCCACTACTCATTTCAGGTTTTGGTGTCCAAGTCCTTACCAGGCTAGGGCAGAGCTGGGTTGATTTGCCAACTTGCACTGAGCTGGAAAACGTGCTGGAAACTCATTTGACTGAGCTTTTGATCAAGCTGTTTAAGATCCTGTGCCATCATTCCCTTAGTAGCACAGTGGTGTTAAGAAGAGTGTATTTTTCACAGCACTACGACAAATATATTAAGGTGCCTTGTAGCTATGCCAGGTTTTTCTATTGCATTAATCCTATGCTTGATCCAACTCTTTAATTTTTGTGTTCTTCCTGTGTGTGAGCTTCCATTCATGCATTCATGGAATATTTATTCATCATCTTGTGACAAGCATTGTGCTATATGCTTCATAGCTTGTGGGTGAGGGTGTATGTATGCACACACACATCCTTGTAAGTAGTCACTGATACTTATTTATAAACTATTACACATATTATGAAATATTCTTATTTGAAATAACACGTTTACCATCAAAGGAACCTTAAAAAAAAAAAATAAAAGTGTGTATACACGGTATTTTAAATGACCCAGGTGTGTTAAAAGCATTAAAAGCAACCAGCAGAGGGCAGAGCATCCTAACAAAAGAGGAATGGTATCTCCCTTAGTCCTAATCCTTCCCTCTCTGGATTGTTTTCTGGTTCTTGCTATTTAGGATTAGAGCACCCTCAAGCAACTTCTTGGGATCTTGGGAAAACCCTCAGAGAACTCAGGAGAAAGTTCAGTCCTTGGGGTCTCCTAACTGCTTGCCCATACCTAGAAAGCCAGTGTAATGGCGAGTAGTTCAGACTCAATACAGAATTGAATCTGAATCCTACTAGTTCCACGTACTGAAATGAAGCCTGAGCAAGAGTGATTTGACACCCTAGGCTTATGTTTCCCCTTCTGTAAGTGAGAATAGCATTATTGTATACTTTGTTCCATTAATTAATCAGAGGCTAGTAGGAGGATTAAAACGCCATGTATTCGGTAAGTACCCAGATTATTATTATGCCAAATATTGGACTATGGAAATCACTGTTAGGATGACCCCCTAGCTGTTTTGGTCTTCATGATGAAGAGTAGGGAAAGAGACTCATGCTCTTCAGCAGGAGATTGGGTGATTCAATCTCAGAAGGAAAAGAGCTAAAGCACACATTGAGAGAAGTTGCCCTGTGTTCCAGGCTCTGTATCAGCCATTTATGGGTATCATATCTTTAACCTTCACAAAAAGCCATAAGGTAAGTGCTATTTTCATTTTATATGTGAAAATATTGGGTCTAAGAATTCCAGGCTTTTAGCCAAATATACAAACCAAATAAAGCACAAGAAATATGATTCAAATTGAGGACTGTCAGACTTGAGAATCCAGGAACTTTACAGTAGTACCTCCAAGATTATGACAATGCCACAATAACCTTCCCAAAGATTGACTCCAACCATTTCATGTCTTCACACCACACCTTCATTGATTAATTGATTGGATCATGCATTCATTCAATAATTATTTGCTGAATACCTACTTTATGTTTTGCTAGATGTTCAGAATCCAGACATGAGTTATAATATATGGACTTTGTACTCAAGATGCTAAATTTAGTGGGGAAAAAGACATCAATAATTATTATGCCAGCAAGGAAAAGGGACAAAATCATTAATAATTCAAATAATATGGCATAAAGTATCAAATATGAGTTATTGTTTTGGAGGTATGGGACAGACATAGGGGTGTGCTACCTAGATCTCTTAAGTTGCCATGAGTATTTTGGCTGGCTGACAGCCTCCAGGGGCTGCACCTTCGGAACACCTACCATGTTCAGGGCAAGGTCACACTCTTCTTGGGCTGTGCTGGACCAGGCCATTCCTGCCAAATGCAGGACTCCTCTGCTAGGTAGCCTCTTCTCTAGATGCCCTGGGCCTGACATGTTCTCAGAGCTGCACTGAAGAACTGCCAGCTTCCAGAAGTCTGAAGTCTGATATATGTATTTACACATGTATGTGTATATATATATATATATATATATATATATATATAATATATAATCTCCTTGGGACTATAGTAGTTCTTCAACATATGTTTCTTAGGTGAGGAAGTGACTAATCACAATGTCTATATCAAACAGACTCTGTGCCCTGTTGTAGTGGTCCCCTTCACCTGACTCACCATCCCTATGGCCACATCTCCAAAGCCCATGCCAATGAGACCTCTCCTTTCTTCAGTCTCACAGCACTAGGTTTGGACTGCCTTAGGACATGCATTTACTCTGCCTCATAGTACGGTGTACATGTATATACCTCATAGATCAATCCGAGTATCTACTTCTAAGGGAAATAGCCATGCCCCAACCTCCAGTTGGATGTATGAATTGGTAGGCAAGGAGAAAAAGAAGATTCAGGCCATATAGCATGTCATCATGACCAGCTTCACTTGACAAGGGCATTAGACCAAGAGGAGATCCCCCCACCCACAATATGGTGGCCAGTGGCCAATGAAGGGGTTTGACACCTAGAGCTCTGCTCAAACAAGGTCAAGCAAGGTCAATTATATTATCTCTGTCAGATATTTGAAACAGGAAAAATGGGAAATTAGGGAGTTAGCAGCATTGGCATTTCCACCCAAATATCAGAGGGTAGAAAGTAAGTCATGAGGGGCCACGGGTATGCTGAAATTATGAGACAGCTGAATTTATAAGTAAGAAGAAACCATGAAAAATAAAAAGTCTGTGTATTCAAAAATTTTAAGATAGCTAAGTGGTTAATAAAGTGGGTCTTGAAGTCAGGTGCGTAGGTTTAAATTCCAGGCTTCATTGGTACTAACTTTATGACCTTGGCAAGCTATGACTCTCTCTCCTTCAATTTCCTCATCTATGGAAAGGAGAGAAGAACAACTTTCTCCCAATGGGCTCTTAAGGCCAATGCTAATTTATATCTGATCTCCCAGTCCCTGTCAATTGGATAAGGAATTAGCATGGGGAATAACTGGGTCACTCCTGACTGTTCCAACTGACTGGAAGACAGTTCCAACAAGTCAAGGACCCAATCAGGTACCTTTGCATAAAAGGATTAGAGACTCACTCAAGATTTTATTCACTCAAGATTCAAGTGAGGGGAGAGGAGACTTTTTGAGGGGGAAAGAAGCTCTAGTGCAGAAAATCTGATACTCCCTAAAACTAACCAGAGGAAACTGTTTGGGATCCAAGGAGCTCTCCAAACTGGTGGCATCAGTTAGAATTCCTCTGTTTGCAAGAAACAGAACCCCTCAATCTACTTACATATAAAGAAAATTGCATTAGCCCATATAACATAAAAGCTTGTCTGTGGGACTAGCTTTGGACATTCTTGACTCAGGACTTGGTTTTCTCCATTCTTCACTTGGTTCTTTTCTCATTTTATTGACTTCTTTCTAAGACAGATGTTCTCCATAGTGTGAAAATGCTGCTGCAGATACTGATGACTTTCTGTCCGGTGGGGAAGAAGGCAGCTTTCTTTACCTAAGGATGGAACTGTATTGGCACTGGTGTTTCTTTGTTTCTTTTTTTCCCTACCACAAAGGTTTCCCACCATACCTGCCATAGGATCAAACACACATCTATGGTGTTAGGATAAACACTGTGGATTGTATTTAAATTCCCTACCACAAAGTTTCCCAAATTAGATGACCTATCAAAATGACTTGAGGATTTTTTTTTTTTTAACCACAAACTCCTGCACAGGGCCATCTTCATGAACATGCAGACTGTGTGGTCTCAGTGGACCTCAGGCTCAGAAGGTTCCTGCATTGGGCTCAATATTCTGCTGCCATCATCTTGAAATTCTCAGTAATTTTTACAAAGGATCTTCATGGGCATTTTTCACTGGGTCCCATAAATTATGTAGTTATTTCTGTTTCTGAGCCTCAGATTTAAGATTCTGATTCAGAAGCACTGTGAGGAGGCTGGAAAATTAGCATTTTTCCCACCATACCTGCCATAGAATCAAACGTACATCCTCAATCTGTACCTGTTTAAATGAATTTTAGCTTAAAATAAGTTGATTTTTTAAAATTTGCTCAAGAGAAAACCCATTCTTGGGAGAAGAGTTAGCCTTTGAAAAACCTCATCAATTCAGAGATTCTGGGAGATAAAAGGGCCTTGGAGATACTCTTTCCAACAGGTTCTCCATGCAGGCTGCATGTTAGAATCCCCTGGGACAGGTGGGAAATGAAACAAAACAAAGAAACACCAGTGCCAATACTCAAGCCCCCAAACATTTGAGTTCAATTGATCTTAGATAAGGTCCAGAGTTTATTATTTTTATAAGCCTCTTAGAGGATTTTGATGTGTAGCCAAGGTTGAAGACTGCTGATGTCGACTAAGATTCTCATTTCACATTTGAGAAAACGAGATTCAGAAAAAGGAAGTGTCCTATGCAGGGTAATACTAAGTGCCATGACAGATCATTAACAATTGCGTACTGTGGCCTGTGAGTGAAGGGTGAATCCAAAAAAGGCTTCAGAGTCCTCTGCTTCTTCCCCTTCCATTTACCTGTGATCAGAACTCACGGCTTGTCCACTTTGATAGGGCTAGCTGACCACACCTAGTGAGTTTGGAAAGTACTGTTAATGGATTATGTTCCTTTTCCTACTCTCACTGACTGTAGGATAATTGCTGGGGCAGCATGGACTATCATCAGACACTAAGACATGCACTGTTTTAAATGATGGATTAGAGTAGAAGCAATAAATGCATTAATGATTCCAAGTACTGTAAAAATGGAATGCACAGAGAGAAGGTTGCCTCACAGAAAGACTCTGATCTGCTCTTGATAAACACAGCTGAACCAGAGCTCTGTCCACACCAGTGTCTGTTCCTCCAGGTGCAGATTTATCCAGGAGGTAGGTTGTGAAAAGTCAGGGCAAGTCAGTTCAGCCTCTCTAGTGGCCTACGTTAGTCATCTAGAACTTTGAGGCCACAGGTGCAGCACTGAAGAGAAAACAAAACAAATACCAGGTCAGCTTCTTTGTCTTCTAACCTTTACTGTGTGAATTTATAGGAAACCAGGAACAGAAAGATTAAGAGAGAATGCTCACTTTTCTCATAGCACTCATCAGGCTGTGTTAATAAGTATTCCTTTGCCAGTCTGCTATAGTCACTAAAATTGTACTTCTCAGACTGAACCCTAGTATGTGCAGCTGTGGATGGAACAGAACAGGTTTGGCAAATACTTGTTGAATTAATAAAGTGGACCCATGGATTTGTATATGCCTACCATCTCTGTAATAATGTTAAGTATCCCTTTTGAATATGATATAAAATATTAACAGACTTTATTTTTTAGATCTGTTGTAGGTTCACAGCAAAACGAAATATAGAGTACTCAGAGTTCCCATTCGTCCCCCGCCCCTCAACCCATGTACAGCCTTCCCCACTACCAACATCCTCCACCAGAACGGTACCTTTGCTACAGTCCATGAACCTACATTGTTGATGTGTTATTATCACCCGAAGTCCACAGTTTATATTACATTTCACTCTTGATGATCTGTCTTTTACAAATTTAGATGAATGATATGTATCTACCATTACAGTATCATATGGAATAGATTCACTACTTTAAAAATCCTCTGTGCTCTATCTGTACATCCCTCTCTTTCCACGAACTCCTGCCAGCCACTTTATCTTTTTTACAGTCCCTATAATTTTGCCTTTTCCAGAATGCCATTTAGTTGAAACCACATATTGGTGTCTCAGGTAGTTTCTTTTGCTTAAGAATATGTGATTAAGGGGCACCTTGGGGGCTCCGTGAGTTAAAGTCTCTGCCTTTGGCTCTGGTCATGATCTCAGGGTCTTGGGATCAAGCCCTGCATCGGGCTCCCTGCTCATCGGGGAGCCTGCTTCTCCCTCACTCTTTGTCTGCCTCTCTGCCTACTTGTGGTCTCTGTCTGTCAAATAAATAAAAAATAAAATCTTTAAAAAAAAAGAATATGTGCTTAAGATTCCTCCATATCTTTTGATCACTTGATATTTAATTTGTTTTTATCTCTCAATAATATTCCACTATCTGGATGTACCACCGTTTTTCAATCCATTCACCTACTGAAGGACATCTTCTTGACACTTCCAAATTTTGGCAATTACAAATGAAGCTGTTACAAATATCCCTGTGCAGAATTTCCTATGGTCATAAACTTTCAGTTCCTTCAGGTGAATACCTAGGCATGTGATTACTGGGTCATATGATGAGAGTATGTTTAATGTTGTAAGAAACTGACAAAATGGATGGACCTAGAGAGCATTATGCTAAGTAAAATAAGTCATCCAGAGAAAGGCAAATACTATTCAATCCCACTTATATTTGGAATCTAAAAAGCAAAACAAATAGACAAATGAACAGAACAAAATCAGGAACAGATCCATAAATACAGAGAACAAACTGATGGTTGCCAGAGGGAAGGAAATTGGGGTATGGACAGAATGGGTGAAGGGGAGTGGGAAGTACAGGCTTCCAGGTATAGAATGAGTAAGTTACAGGGATGAAAGGTACAGCAAAGGAAATATAGTCGGTGGTATTGTCATAGTGTTGACTGATGACAGATGGCAGCTATGCTGGTGGTGAGCATAGCATAGTGCAGAGAGTCGTGGAATCACTACGTTGTACAACTGAAACTAATGTAACATTGTGTGTCAACCATACATCGATTAAAACAACAACAAAACTGCCAAACCATCATCTTCTGAGGCCACTGTAACATTTTGCATTCCACCAACAATGAACAGAAGTGTCCATTGTTCCACATTCTTGCCAGAACCCAATTTTGCCAATGGTTTAGATTTTAGCCCTTCTAATAAATACATAGTGGCATCTTTGTTGTTTCCTTCTAACTGTGGAGTTAAAAAAAGTCACTTGTCAGAAAAATTTAATGAAGCATAATTTACAATAAGAGAGTTGCTGATCTCATCACATTTATCTCAATGGAAGATTTTACAAATGAAAGTTTACATTTTCTTAGGAAAAATAAAGGAAATATTTCAAATGTTTTATTACTATAAATATCATAATGTCAAATTCACTTATCTCCCTCACCCATCATGGACTGCCCTCCAACACTCACTGAGCATGTGTGCAAAACTCTGGGGAAACACACCCAAATAAGACAAAAACCATGCCCTCTAGCCACTTCATACCGGTAGAATGTGTTACATGATAGAAACAAATCATTGCACTAAATACATTCTATTTGTGCATTTTAACTTCCACTTGTAACATAACTTCCATGCAGCCTTGAAAACCATAGCAAAATAAGTAAAAGGCAAAGGGAGGCAGTAGACTGCATTTTTTCTGGTCTTTATGACACTGGAACTCTCTTTGTAGCCCACCTTTCTCAGAGAGAGGCCATCTCTTCGCCACGTCAAAATTAACCAATTGACGCCTCTCTTTGCTCTATGGCATACAGAGTTTACTCATTAGGCACTAAGGTTTTTCACCAGCTTGACATCTCTTACTTCCCCTGTTGATGTGAAGTCAACTCACCCCCTGATGCTCTTTTTCTTTCCCACCCTCAAGACCTCACATATAGGCAAATGTAAATAGCAAAGGGCAAATGCAAGCAAGATAATAACAGCAAATAAAAGGTGTGCAACTTGGAGCCATGATTTAAATGCTCTTACCAGGGGCGCCTGGGTGGCTCAGTGGGTTAAAGCCTCTGCCTTCAGCTCAGGTCATGATCCCAGGGTCCTGGGATCAAGCCCCGCATCGGGCTCTCTGCTCAGCAGGGAGCCTGCTTCCTCCTCTCTCTCTGCCTGATTCTCTGTGATCTCCATCTGTCAAATAAATAAATGAAATCTTTAAAAAAATTTAAAAATAAATAAATAAATAAATAAATGCTCTTACCACAGCAAAACCTTGCTCCTGAGTGTTTCCTCGCTCTTGAATGTACAAGGCAGTGGTGAGCCCAGTTTTCACCAGTACTCTCCAATGATGTGAGTGTTCTCGCACATAACAAAACTTGGGTAAGGCAGGGAAAGATGCTTCAAAGCTCAACAGCTCTTGGTTCAAATCCTAGCAGCTAAAAAATCTCAGGAAGAACCTTTAAGTAAATCGCTTAACCTAGGTAGGTTCAATGAGTAAAATGAGAACAATTTAAATGAAGTCACGTATTTAAAACTCACGTAACCTGTTCCCTTACTTCCTAATTGATCCAGTAAGATAGGAATGAAAGTCATTTTTCTTGACAGGAAATCCATCTCACCAGCTCCCTAGGCCCTTCTGAATAGAACTCTTAGGTTTCCATTCAGAAATGCAGGCTGACCACTGAGCTGACCATGGGCAACCCCACTTCAGAGACAGACCTGGCTGACAGAGAAAATAAACAGGGTTGAGGAGTTGTCTCAAAGGCAGTTTTATAAATCAGATCCTTGCTAAGAGCCAGAGGAAAATATCAAATCTTTCTTCCCCACCACCGCCACTTCCCAAACTCTGGGAAATAGGGTGTATTTTCCAAAGGCAAGTGCTCACCGCTCTCTATTGCCTTACAAAGCAGGAGGCTGGGAGCGAGTGGGGCCTTGGGAGATGCAGAGAAGGCAGATCTGTGACACATTGTTCTGCTAAGAAGGTGGAAGAGGGACAGAGGTGTGTGGTCCTGCAAAGTAGAGGCCAGGCCGATGCCTCCCTCCCCAGAAACTCATTTATCACCTTGATGGTTTCAGCTCATTTGCAGCCAAGTTATTGTCACCCTTAAAATAATGTGGCTTGACAGGGAAAAATGAAATCCTTGTGAAAAGTGACATAGTCATCACACTCTGGAGTCAAAATACAGACTGCAGTATCCAAACATGGGCCCTGGATATGGCAGGGGTGGAATTTCCTCTCTCCCGCAGGCTTTGGTTTTAGAACAGGACATTAACATTTATGTCATGTTACCGTGCATCTAGGCATGGCGTGTGGCCTCCTGCCACGGCCACGGAGAAACACATGCTCCAGCACGACCGCCAAGACTCGCAGTATAAATGGAGACGCGTGTTTCCTTGCCCAGAGAGTTAATAGCGAGCGAGGACTTAAATGTTTAGTCATCCCCCGGTGCATAGACTCCATTTCAGATGTCAGGAAAGTACTAAATCTTGCTGCGCTACCCACAGCAACTGATTTTCACCCCCAGAACCAATTAAGCCAAAACATCCTCAGCTTGGAACCCCCAGACATCCTGGCCACTCTGCTTAACCAGCTATGTGACCTTGATCAACTCTTGTTAGCCTCGGTGTCCCCATTCGTGAAATGGACAGAGTTGCGTCCAAGTGTTGCCTGTTTGTTGCAAAGAAGAAATGAGATCACGTATGCAAAGGAGTCTGTCCTGGTTTCTGGCACACAGCTGTCGTGAACTACAGGGTGCTCTCTTCCCTTCCAGCTTCTGTGTTGTATCTCTTAACCTGCACACCCTTAAAACTGGGTTCTAAATATGGGTGCCCCTTAACAGGCAGGTTTGAACTATGTGGATCCACTTAAATGTGGACTTTTTTTAAAGGATTTTATTTTATTTTTTAAGATTTAATTTATTTATTTGACAGAAAGAGAAAGAGAGAGCACCCAAGGAGGGGGAGCAGGAGAGGGAAAAGCCAGATCCCTGCTGAGCAGGGAGCCCAACGTGGGGCTCGGCCCCAGGACCCTGGGATTACGACCTGAGCCAAAGGCAGATACTTAACTGACTGAGCCACCCAGACATCCCGAAGATTTTATTGTTAAGTAATTCCTACACCCAAGGCGTGGCTGGAACTCACAACCCAGAAATGAATAGTTATGTACTCTGCACACTGAGCCAGACCGTAACCCCTAAACAGGAGAGTTTTTTTTAATAAAGACTGTACAGCATTGGTATTTTCTCTTCCTTATGATTTCTTAATAAGATTTTCTTTCCTCTAGCTTACTTTATCGTAAGAATACAGTATGTGGTACAGATGACGTACAAAATATGTATCAATGGGCTATAAGTTATCGGTAAGGATTCTGGTCAACAGTAGGTGATTGATTAAGTCTGGGAGGGGAGTCAAAAGTTATACATGGATTTTCAACTGTGTCTCTAGCTCCCACATTTTTGAAGGATCGGCAGGTCTTCAATCTCATGGAGCAAAACTAGCTCCCTATCCTGCATAACCTGGAGCTAGACCAAACCATCAAGGAAGGGTCAACCTCACTGGAGAACAAGCCTGGCTAAAGGGACAGAAAGCCCTTCCAGCACCTGGGCATGGCTGCAGCCCCTGACCTCCCTCCTCACAGAGGAATCAGCTTATCCTTATCCTTTTACTGGGAATAGACACTTGGGTGTCTTCAGTATGGAGATCTTACAAAGAAGGCTGTTTTGAACATTCTCCAACACTTTTGGGGTATATACACATGAGCATTTCTGCTAATTATTACTGTGGGGTCAAACGGTGTACCCTAGAAGATACATAGAAATGGAATTCAAATTCCCATTGAAATGAGAAATTTCAATCCCTGTCTTAGTGCTCAACAGGCAAGAGCAGTCCAAACCCAACAGGAGTATTAAAGATGTACATAACACAATTAGCAAGCTTGCAATTTTATCTGTTTCTCCTCATAGTTCTATTAATTCCTGCTTTATGCATTACAAAGCCAAATTATTTGGAGGAAACAAATTTAACATTGTATCTTTGTGATTGATTGACCACTTAATATAAAATGTCCCCATTTTTATTCCTGCCAAGACAATCCTTTCATTTTTTTTTTCAACCAAAATCTGTGGGTGATCATTCTCTGTTATCCCTGGTACCTCTAACATGATTTTCTTTCGCCTCGCTCTTGGAGGATTTTAGAATCTCAGCCCAGTAGTAATTTATCCTGACTGCTTGATTCACAATCACCTGGGTCTTCAGGCATCTGTCATTGCTCAAGGGAAGTCTGTCATCAATCTGAATCAACTCCTCTGTAGAAAATTTATGAGTATAGTATTCTTTTAGATTATGTTTAGAACCTGCCTTTATTTTTATTGTTCTACAATGTAATATAATGCATTTAGTATGTGTTTTTAAAAATTATTTCTTTCCATACTTGAAAAACCTTCTCAATGTGCAGACTTAAATCTTGTCTTTCTTCCCAAACCATCCAACAGAGGCACGATAGAGTCTTTCTAAGTTATATTACATGTTCTTGAATGGTCTTTAATATTTTTTGTCTTCTTATGAATCTTTGTTACATTTGGGTTTTCAATTCTAGTGTCAGATCCCCTAATCCCATCATCATTACATATATTCCCAATTCCAAGGCAGTTGACTAAAAAAGTAGACTATCAGTATGCTAGAAGTCTGTTCATGTCCCTTCCCAGCTGAATTTCCCCAGCTGTTGCCAACAGAGTTAATATCTAATCTAAATTTAATTCTAATAATTGCATTGCTTTTCCTTCATATTTGTGTATATATATATGAATTGTGGAATATATATGTGAAATATATGGAGATAGATGATGATAGATAGATGATAGAAACAGGTATTATACATATATATTATACATATATATATATCCTACCTACAAACTTTATAAACTTCTTAATATCTTATGCTTCATTTCTAAGTATGTTTCATCTGATATTAATATGATTAAATCAACTTTTTTTTTGCTGGGTGTTGATGTGGTAAATATTTTTCCATATTTTGAATTCAAACCCTTTTATTTCTGTATATTTTGTGTTTCCTCTAAATAACATAAAGTTGGATTATGACTTTAAGGCATACTGACAATTTTGCCCTTAACTAGATAGTTGAATCCCTGCACATTTTTTTATGATCACTATTTTATCTGGGTATATCTGGACCATTTCATTACATGCTCTCTTTCTGCTCAATTTTATTCTTTTCTGTTATTCTTTTCTCCTATTTGGGGGATTAACTTTTTTTTTTCTTTTTCTTCCTTCATTTTCCCCTCTACTTGTTTGGAAATAATGTACTCTATGAACGTCATTTTAGTAGTTAGAGGAATTATTTGACACAGTATTCTTAACTTAACAAGTTTAAATTAATCAGTATTAAAAAAATAAAAAATAAAATTAATCAGTATTTTCACTCTCCTCCAAAACAATAATAATAACAGTGACAGTTAATAAAGACAGTAAACCTTGTATTACTTGTTATATACTAACCATTTACAAATTATATATATTTTTGTTCAGTATTTTAGTTTTATTTTGTATTTTTTCCCAGACTTTAGATATTGTCATTGTTTAATGCAGTCTATATTTGTCCAAAGTGACCCACAAAATTACCAACGTATTTTCTTGCCATTTCCTTCTGTATTTGAGAATGTACACTTGGGATCACTGCCTTTTGCCTGAAATACTGCATCTTTCAGAATTTCCTATAGTGGCTAGTAAATGGTCATTTTTATGCCTGTAACACATTCATTTTGCTCTTATTCATAAAAGATCACTTACATTTGTAAACAATTCCAGCTCCACAAGCATTATTTCTCTCAGCATAGTCAAAAATTATTCTAGTTTCATGTCTATAATTATTACTGTTAACAACCCTATTCTCTGTCTTCAGCAATCCCTTCTAGGTGTTTGATATCTTTTCCCCTGGCTCTTCTAAAGATCTCTTTCATGATGTGTAAACGTTTCTAGGTGAGGATTTCATGCAACTTTCTTTGCTTGGTGTTTGATTATGCTTCTGGAATCTGAAGATGTAGTATTTGTCAACAATTCTGCAATATTTTTAACCTCTCCCCTTTTGACTGTTGCCTCCCTCCTATTCTCTTCATGATGTCCTTCTGTCACCCTGATCAGAACATGGTAAACTTTCTTCTTCTTCTCTGCGTCTCCTAACTTCTCTTCATAGTTTTCAAATCTCTCCCTCTCTTTAATTCTCTGTGGTATATTGTAGGTAGTTTCTTAGCTCCATACTTCTCTTTAATATTTCTCTCTTTGAGGCACCTGGGTGGCTCAGTCAGTTAAGTGTCTACCTTCAGCTCAAGTCATGATTTCAAGGTCCTGTGATCCAATCCTGCGTCAGGCTCCCTGCTCATCAGGAAGTCGACTTCTCCCTCTCCCTCTGTCCCTCCTTCTCCCTCTGTCCCTCTGTCTCCCTCTGCCCCTTCCTGTGTATGTGCTCTCCCTCACTATAAAATAAATAAAATCTTTTTAATAACTTCTCTCTTCAATGACATTGTTTTCTGTTCTTTTAAATCAATTTTTCATTGTGGTATAATCTATGTAGAACTTACCAGCATAATCATTTTAAGCATGCTTTTCAGCAGTGTTAAGTACGTTCACACTGTTGCACAACCAACATCCAGAACTGTTCCCATCTTGCAAAAATGACATGATCCCTGTGAAACAAAGATTCCCCATTCCTCCCTCCCCCAGCTCCTGCCAATCGCATTCTTTCATCTCTATGAATTTGACTATTCCACCTACCTTGTGCAGGTGAAATCATGCAGTATTTGTCTTCTATGACTGGCTTACTTCACTTAGCCCAGTGTTCACCAGGATCACAGTGTTGTAATACGTGTCAGGATTTCCTTCCTTTTTAAAGTTGAATAATATTCCATTGTATGCATGCATCACTTCATTACACTTTAAATTATCTGTCTGAGGTTTGGACCAATAGATAGCATGAATTCACCCCCTTACCCTACCCCCTACCCTGCCCCAACCCAAGAGTCTTCCATTTTGTAGTCACTAATTTACAAAACATTAAGTAAGGCAAATTATCTCATTCTCATGTCTATATTGTCTGTTAGTTAGAATTTACCTTTGTATTTCATGCACTGTCATTTTGGGTCCCAGCTTTGTACACAGATCTCCTATTATAGTCCTCTATTTGTCTCTGTTCAGCATATCTAGTGCCACCATTACTAAGGATTCACAGGACCTGCAGAATCTGGCAAGAATTCTCGGGCAGAAAGGCAATTCCTTTTTTTTTTTTTTTTTAGATGTCTTTTTTTTTTTTAATTTTTCAATTCCTTTAACTCGAGAGTTCTTGCTTTTGCGTATTTTATGGCCCCTGTCAATTCCTTTCATGCTAGCTCAGCAAGGGATTTAAACCTTTAAAATACATCTATAAGGAGATATACAAAACTATATATATGTAAAACTATAGTTCTACACCTACCGTTCCCATATGTATACAGCTTCATTTTCTGTTGGGAGAAATGTTCAAATACACAGTGTACCGCCTTTGCTCTTATCAATCTGAAAACCCTAAGTATGATTAAAGATCATTCATGTAATTATCTTTACAACTCTTAATTTACAGGAGTGATCAACATGACCATATACTTTCTGATTTAGGATGAAGACTCAGCTTCTGTAGGTTAATGCCTATGCTTACGCTGACATTGCTAACTGGAGGATATATTCTTTATTTACCGTCAAATAGTATGGATCTCCCTGTTCATGTGACTTCAAGGACTGAGCTCATCCACTCTTGGCACCCAAATGAATGAATATTATTACTGTATATCTTTAATGGGCAAAATTGTTCTGAAATTGTGTTTTTCTTGATTTAGTATTGATTGTTAAATCTATCGCACTGATCACCTCTTATGTCTTGGGACTATTTTTCAAGAATAAAACTCTCTCTACTGTTTTATGAATGCCCTGAGGGTGTATTTCACCTGAGTCCTATAGGGGACTCATATTCATTTGTTCACATTCAAAATTTATCAGGATAAAGTAATAACTAATAACTATATTAATTATCATACATTTTAGGTATGTATTAATAGTATCTTTAAATTTAGCTTAGAATAAACTTTCTGGAAGATAGTCTCAGAATGTATATCAAGATCTCTTAGGAAGTTTGTACCATACAACCATATAAATTTGTTTAATGTTAATTTATCATAGAGAAGATCAATTATGCATTTAATTTTTGTTTACAAAGATATGAGAAATGTCCATTATACCTTTTCTATATATCTGAAAAAATAAAACAACCTTATTAGTTGAAGTATATCATTAATTAAATATATCATGGTGTATCTATATGATAGTACAATCAGCCATTAAAGATAATGATTTCTGTACACCTGCAACTAATATTACGCTGTATGTTAACTAACTGGAATTAAAATAAAAGCTTAAAAAGCATTAAAAAGGTAATGATTCCCAAGATATATTTAACTTTGAAAAATATGCTTATGATATGTGAAGTGATAAACACAGAAAACAAAATGTATATATAATATTATACCGCTCTTTCTCTGTCTCTATTGTCTGTCAAACTCTATCATCTATCCATCTATCAATTGATCTGTGTATCTGAAAAAAATGAAAAGAAAAAGAAACAAATCACAAAGTTAATTTTAATTGTTCAGTGTGGTAGGATTTTGGTATTTTTCTTTATATTCTCTTTATTTTCAAATCTCTATAACAAATATAAAATTGAAACCTTGGAGAAAAAAATATTTTTATTATCACACAGTTATGTTCAAAACTGAGAGACAGTGGAAGAGAAGGAAAATGAAAGTGAAGGAGAAGAAGGAAGAAAAGAAGGAAGGAGGGAAGGAAAGTAGGGACACGGGATGTTCTCTATCTTGACATTTTCCATTTTTTGACATATAAACACAAAACTGAAAGTCGCTAATCAAGAAGGACCTGGTGTTGATCACTGCAGGCACTTAAAACTCATCAGCTCAGAGTCTGCTAACATTTAGGAAAGCAAACATCCAACGAGGGATTCCAAATAAAAGCATAGGCCAGAAGTCAGCAAAGATCATTATGGCAATCTTCAAAGGCCAGCTCAGACCACACATTTGGGTGGCAGCTCACATGGTCACCATTCAAGAATTCAGAGAGGGAATAAGAAGGGGCCTGCACCAGAGCAGGGAGGGCAGAAGAGCAGCCCTTGTGCCAAAACCCTGCAAGCTATAAGGAAGCTACATGATGTCACATTGGAAAGAGACTGAAGTAAACATTCTGAATTACCATGAACACTGCCAGTAGATTTCTGGTATTTGGAATGAGTCATGTCTCCTCCCCTTCAGATTACAAAGTTATCTGCACACAGTCCTAGGCAAGAGATTTTGATTGCCAGCAGGAAGATGTGTTCAGGCTAGCATAAGTGAAGCCTGCTTTACCATGAAGACACCACGGAGCCATCTCACGGGTCCAAACCAATGTCCATGTTCCAAGGCCTATACCCTTACTTCTCTTGCATCTCTCCTTCTAGTTCTCGGCTCTCCTGCTTGGTCTGCAGCTGGCTTTCTCTGTTGCACGCACATCTTCTCTTCTCCCAAGGCCCTCTCTGAGGCTTTAACTTGGTGTACTGCCAACCCTGCATGTGCTCTACATGACTTCTTAGTGCAAAATCTGCCATTCCCATCCGCTCAGTCTCTCGGTGTCACTGTTCTTCCTTGTTTAGGGAAAATTCCACAGATGTCATTGGCCAGGTTGGGCCAGTGTCAACCATAGCACAATCAACAGCAGAATTAAGTTGAATGTATACACATATAGGATGTCCTCTCCCAATTCTCTTAACTGTCTACTAAAGTTAGCAATTGGCACACCTGCAGCACATACTTCTTGCAGAAGAAAAGCCATACTAGCTTGACAAAATATTAGTGTTTGACCATAAGGTATCAAACACTAAGGAAGGATTAGAGAGGGACTCGTTATTGAAAACCGGAAATTACATACATGGCAGTTCACTTAATTATGTGAGATCCTAGCTTTTTAACACCAATTAACAGTTGCCAAGTATTTCCAACAGAGAAACAGATCTTTTCCTACATGTTGTGTCATTTCATCCTCATACAAATGTTTCATAGTTGACATCATTGCCTATGTCACAAATTCAGGAGTCAGCGAAGGTTCTAGTCACCAATTCTGATTTATGGGAGTGGGAGAGGTTTTCCCCATACCACAGGTCGATTATCAGACACCAGCTAAGAGTCCTACAATTCAACTCAATTTGGACATTCTCTACTTGGAGATAACATCACCCCTCACAGATTAAGGGCTCCATCCCACAAGACCACCACCATTGCCCTTGTCCCTTCAGATGCAGTTGCAAACTCAGGTTATCACCTGTGCTTCTGACAGACCTGCTGTAGATTGAACCCATCCTTGGGTTCATTAATTTGCTAGAGAGACTCACAGAACTCAGACAAATATTTTACCTACTAGATCACTGGTTTATTATAAAAGATATAGCATAGGAACAATCTGATGGCAGACATGTTCAGGGCAAGGGCTGGGGAAATGGTGCAGGACTACTCTCCCCAAATCATTATTTGATTCCACCTGAAAGCTTTCTATGGGTTTTTATAGAGGCTCTGTTACATAGGAATGATTGATTAAATCACTGACCATTAGCAAACAATTCAACCTCCAGCCCCACCCTTCCCCCCTACCTGGACATGGGGTTTAAGGAGGACTGAAAGTTTCAATCCTCTGATCACAGTGTTGGCTCCCCTGGGAACCAGCCCCATCCTTAGCTGCTTTCTTAAAGCCACCTCATTAACATAACAAAAGAGAAATTTATTGCTCTCACACTTAAGGAAATTCCAGGGGATTTAGGGAGCTCTCTGCCAGAAAGAAGGATGAAGACCAAATATATATTTCTTGTTATAAATCACATTAAAGTTAATCTTTGGGATTTTTAGCAATTTGTCCAAGTTACACAATTGGAATGAAGTTTAAAAAAAAAAAAAAACCCACACCTGTCAGAGGGCATTAGGTAATGCTTCTCTTAAAACCTCAGTTTAGCCTAGAGTCGATCACTGATTCACTGTGAGATCTGGCATAACTCACACAACTCAAGGCTCATATTTCTCATCTATGAAGTAAAAGAATTCTACATGATATCTTGAGGGTCCCTCTTAGTTTGAACTTCTATGAAGCTCATGTTTTACTTACTATTTGGTTTGATTATACTTGCCCTCTTTTGGTTTTTGTAGTAATTCTGAGTATGAGCTGTAGAAATATTTATAATAGAAGATAAGGTGATTTTAATTAAATGATAAAAAGGCAGTTATTTGCCATTAATAATTCCATTTTAGATGTATATGATTATGTCAGTAACATTTAGCAGATATAAATTAAGTGCCTTCTTTCTTGATGGTTGGCCACTGAAAAAGACACTAAGAATTAGGTGCAGAATGTTCTGTGGAGCAAGTGCTTCATGGCTTAAGAACACAAGGGGATGAAGGGATGAAACTCTAGAAAGTGCAAACAATGAGATCACTTCGGAGCTGGGGGAGCTGGAGAATGCTTCCTGAAAGGAGTAGCATTTGAGATGAGTATTGAGCATACCCGCCAAGAATAATTATTAACCCAAATCAATAATAATCACCATGATTTTTAAACAAAACTAGCTGAACCTTTGAACTTGATTTGAAGTAACCTGGTTTTCCTTGTTACATTTTTTCCATCAGCACAAGTTCCTGAAGACAGAGGAGTACGTATAAACATCAGCACCGAGAGACAAGAGGGAGAGGTATAGAATTCTGACTCCCGGAGCCAAACCAAGCCAGCTCCTTGGGGGAGAACACCATTCAGAATCTGAGTGCAGCTGTAAGGCTTTTTCCCTTGACTTGTGTGGCACGGAGCTCAGTGTAAAGGATGGGAAGTGATGTGGAACCAGAATTCAGAATGATGCAGGTCCCACTGCAGTAAAAGCCTGCCTGAGAAGCAGCTGAGTACATAAAAGCCCATAAAGAAAACCAAAACAATGATAGCTCCCATTGTGACTGTTTAGTCTTTCTGTAGAGACTCGTGGGGTCCTGGCTATTATCTATTTTTAATGTCACTTGACCTGAAAATTTATGCTACCATCTGGAAAAAGGGAGAGACATTTTTCCCTCCTGTGAAGATGAGTGAAGAAAAAAGTGAGGAAAGAGTCAGAGAATGTGTCAGTCTCTTAAACCAGATGTCAGTCATTCATTTCTCGACATTACAGATAACGACACACATCAGACATTCCGACCAACTGATCAATCAGTTTGTGTGTATCCACTTTACTCCTTTTTGGGTGCCTCTGAGTTCTCAAATGGGTAAGTATGAAATCTAAGATTTCTTTTCATAGATAGGGTCCTTTTTTTCCCCTTTAAAATAAGAAAGGCAGCTGCTCTTTGAAGAGACGTTCGTAATTGTTTCCTTCGTTTTCTTAAAACTTATCGTCACTCCCTCATCTCTATTTTGAAGGACTCAGACAATTGCATGCTTCCCCTGGGACTGAACTAAAGATCTCATTGAATTCAACACAATCTTTACAATTCAATCCTTTGATCAAAAGTGCAGTGTAGGGGTCTGATACATGCAGGCTGGATGCCTGGCAGACATAGATAGGCTCTTACCTCTTATCAATACATAAGGGGTCTCAGAGCCAGAAAACCAGAGAAAGAACTTAGAACGCAGAGCTGTGTGTGTATTGAGGGCACAGAGTGCACACCTGGTTCAGGGGTAATTTAGAGCAGTGGGAGATGAAGTGTCATTGGGCAATATACAGTGATCAGAGTTCTCTTGGAGGAAATAATATCTGTGCAGGAGTTGTAAATAGGGACAGTAATTTGCCAAGTGAACAGGGGAGAAAGGTCATGACAACTCAAATTACCAAAACTGACATTTCCTTCTTATGTTTCAATTAAATTGACCATTTAAACTCTACTATAGAAGTTAGGATATGATGTAAAAGACTTGATTATCCAGTTTGCCAGACAGCAATTAAAAATACCACAAAGCCAGCTTTCACTGAGGACGGTTAGGCCCTGTACCTCCCCACTGTGTTGGGTTGGAAGGAGTCAACTCCTCTTCTGATAATCCCTTCATGTGGAAGGGGTTACCTAGGAACCACCCTCCTGTGCTCTCTAAACATGGAGGAAGAGGGAGTGACTGACTATCTAAGTGGTGATTTCAGAATGAGAACCTAGGTGTATGTGGCTCACTCCCTCCTACTTGCTGCATTGGAGACCTCTGTCCACTGTCCATCCTCAGAGCATGAGTTCCTATCAGCCCTTTTGCTGGTGGACAGTGAACCTGCCTCAAGTGGGGGTTTAGCACGGGAGACTAATTTGCCCCCACAGAGAGGTCATTTTCTCTTAGATGACCTTTATTATTTATAGAAGCGATACTTAAAAAAAATTTTTTTTAATTTATTTATTTGTCAGAGAGGGAGAGACAGAGAGTGAGCACAGGCAGACAGAGTGTCAGGCAGAGGCAGAGGGAGAAGCAGGCTCCCTGCTGAGCAAGGAGCCCTATGTGGGACTCGATCCCAGGATGCTGGGATCATGACCTGAGCTGAAGGCAGCCGCTTAACCAACTGAGCCACCCAGGCGTCCCTATAGAAGCGATATTTTGGCAAATGCCCACCTGATTCCTTTCTATTACTTTCCAACAGATTCAGAATGTGTATTTTTTTTTTCTCTAACTGGCATAGTTGTGGTCATCTTGCAGTAAAGATAACAAAAAAAAAAAAGAAAAATGTAGTATGTCCTTGGATCTTAAGTCAAATAATGCTGGTGCGAGTTTTTCTTCTACCACCTCTGGTCCAGTACATTTGGAAAGTGGTCCAATATCTTAGAACCTCAGCCTCCTCGTGTATGATATGGAGATTTAGAAAATGATAAACTCGCCTCTCTTTTAACCAAGAGGACTTCTAACAAAATTTTTCAGTGTTTCTTAACATTCCTGAATTGCTTCAGCCTTACTTTCATTGGAACGGGACAGTGGTTAAGAGCATGAAGTTCAGAGCCAGACAGGTCAGCTGGAATCCTGGCTCTGCCGTTTACTTAGAGTTATGACGTGGATCAGTTTTATAACTTCTCTGGATTTACATCACCTCATCTGTAGCTTTGAGATAATAAGAATATCTATATCTGAGATTAGTTGGAAGAAAGGATAGGTTAAGAACCATGCCTCATATATCAAATATATCACACATATTCTGTGTATTTTAATTAGTGGCCACGACTGCTAGAGGCACAACAAGGTACACTGGTGTAAACTCTGCACTTAAGGAATTCAGTATATGTAAAAATGACAACATTTTGTAATATTCGGTAAGTATTCCTTCTTCTCTTCGCCTGAGAAGGCAGTTTCTTCTAGACACCCTTGCTCAGCCTTGTCTCCTCCTCGTCTTCAACTACAACTTTGAGATCTCCGCTCCAACTCTGTTGTTTGGTCAAAGTCTTTCCTTTAGTAATTTATTTAATGGAATGAATAGGTGGTAGGCTCTGATTCTTTTAACAGCTGTAAATACCTTTCCTTTATCAGTGAGTTACAAATATATGATTAACAGTATTAGCTCTTCTCTCAACAGTACTTGTAGATACGATTCCACCATCTTCTGTTTTGCACTCATTCGCCTCAGTTGTCCATTTATCACACAGTTTTCCTTTGTAGCTAAATTTTATGTCTGGTATTCATTCTTTATCCTTGAAATCAGTAAATTTAGTAGGGTATTTAGTAGGGTATGTCTAGGTATGCATCTTTTTAAATTAAACATCTCTTTCGTTCTGCACATTCTTCCAACTCAAGAAATTTTTTCCCTATCATGTATATGATTATTTCCTGTTCCCCATGTGTTTATTGGACGCTGCGTAGAAATCCTATTATTTGCCATTAAGATCCTTCATATCTCTTATTATTTCCTTTTATAACTTCCATATCTTTGGACACTCTTGCCATATAGGAATCCTGAAATGCTCTTCTTGAGTTATTCAAGTTTGGGGCTGTTTGCAGACATTCTTTCTCGCCCTGTTCCTGAACTCCTGGAGCAGAGGTTCCTCTCTCTGATAGTTGGACCTCCCTAAAGGTGTAATTTTGCTTTGTGGAATTTATTGCGATTTGCTATTGATTCTAAGTCGTAGTTATGAAAGGTTCCCATGGCTGGAGTGGGTAGCAGCAAGCATGCGACTAGTCTCCTATTAGGATTCCAAAAGGAAGTCTCCCTGTTCCCCGGGATTCTTGAAAACTGCCCCAGCCTCAAGATAAAGAGGTTCAGCCCACCTAAATGAGCTTCTTCTCCATATCACAAATGATGAAGTACACTAGCATGAGGCAGATGTTTATTTATTTCATAACATTCCTTGGATCTCTGTAGACCTGGCTCTTCCCAGGATTTTCAGCATTCAAGTCTTGCTCTAGGGCCTTCCACTGCTCCTTGGGCTTTATCTACTCTAAGTTTAAAATGTTTTGCTCCGGCTCTCCCTACCAGACTGCCAGCAAACCAAATAATTTACTCATTACTAGTTACCCCTAGATTCCTTGACTCAGGACAGGAATATAGGTAGGTCGGAATCACAGAAGGTGAAAATCTATTCAGTTCATCATCTTCCAAGGGTCCTTTTTTTTTAAGATTTTATTTATCTATTTGACAGACAGAGATCACAAGTAGGTGGAGAGGCAGGCAAGGGGGCGGGGGAAGCAGGCTCCCCGCTGACCAGAAAGCCTGATGCGGGGCTTAATCCCAGGACCCTGGGATCATGACCCGAGCCAAAGGCAGAGACTTTTACCCACTGAGCCACCCAGGCACCCCACATTATGTACCTTTACTGAGTTAATTATTTTGAGATTTTCCCATGTAATTGTCTATCAACCTCCTTATATTACTGTGCATTATTCCACTCTGTTACTATGCCACAACTTGTTTACCCATTGACCTGTTAATGGACATTTGAGTTCTTTCTAGTTTTTGGCTATTACAAACACAAAAACAAAAATACAAAAGACTGCTATAAACATTTGTGTGTAAGTCTTTTTTGGACATAGGCTTACTTTCCTTTTAGGCAAATACCTAGGAATGGAATGGTAAGTCATATGGTATATGGATGTTTACCTTTTTAAGAAACTGTTAAATTGTTCTTCAAAGTGGTTGTACCATTTCACATTCTAGCATTACCAGAAGTATATGAGTTCTGGGGTGCCTGGGTGGCTCATTGGGGTAAAGCCTCTGTCTTTGGCTCAGGTCATGATTCCAGGGTCCTGGGATTCAGACCTGCATCTGGTTCCCTGCTCAGCGGGGAGTCTGCTTCCTCCTCCTCCTCTCTCTCTCTCTCTCTCTCTCTCTCTGCCTGCCTCTCTGCCTAATTGTGATCTCTGTCAAATAAATAAATAAAATCTTTAAAAAAAGTGTATGAATTCTGTCTTTCCTACATCTTCATCAACATTTGGTATCATTAGTCATTTTAATTTTAGCCCTCCTAGTAGGTGTATACTATTATCTTATTTTGGGTTTTGTGCACATTTCTCTAATGACTAATGATGCTGAGTGTTTTTTCATGTGCTTTTATGTTATCCACATGTCTTTTTTGGTAAAACAGTTGGGTTATTTAATTTCTTATTATTGAATTTTAAGATTTCATTATATATTCTGCCTATTAGATATATGAGTTGCAGAATCTTCTCCCAGTCTTGTCTTTTCATTTTCTTTGCAGTTTCTTTGGAAACATACATTTAAAATTTTTTTTGATGAAATCTAATTTATCAATTTGTTCTTTTTTGGGTTATGCTCTTGTTATCATACATAAGAAATCTTTACTAAACTTCAAAATAACAATCATTTTCTCTTCTTTTGTTAGATAAGGTTTTTATGTTTGTTTTAAGTTTAGATTTAAGCATATGATGCATTCTCAGGGTTTTTTTTCCTGAATATGACACAAATACGGATTTTTTTGCACATAGATAACTAATTCCTCCATCACTATTGGTTGAAAAGATCATCTTTTCTCCATAAAGTTGCCTTTGTATCTATATCAAGAATAAGGTGTACATTTATGTGTGGATATATTTCTGGATCCCATTCCATTATGTATTATCTATCTTTGTGTCAATACCACATTGACCTGATTATTGTAGCTGTGTGTCTTCAAATCAGGGTGCATTGGTTCATCTTATTCTATGGCCACCTTTTTAAATTCAGAATCTTAACCACTTTCCTTCCTGATCTATTTTTCTTTTATACATTGCACCTACTACTTTTTACATACTAAATGATTTATACTTATTGTATACTTATTGTATGTATATTTAATATATAAAGTCCCCAAGAATATCAGCTTAATGAAAGAAGGGACTTTGTGATTTTTTTAAGAGTTTATTTATTTGAGAGAGAGACAGGAAGAGGGAGAGAGAGCACAAGCAGGGGGAGGGGTTGGGGGACAGGAAAAAGCAGACTCCTCTTTGAGCTGGGAACCCGATGCAGGGCTCGATCCCAAGACCCTGACATCATGACCTGAGCCAAAGGCAGACACTTAACCAACTGGGCCACCCAGGTGCCCCAAGGGACTTTATGAATCTTGTTATAATCATTGATAGATCCCAAGTGCTTAGAACTGTACTTAGTACACAAATTTTTAATATCTATTTGTTGAGTGAGTGAATATAGAATCAGACTATTTCATCTATTCTCCATGTAATTATAAATGCATAGAAACTGAGGACTGGAAATTTGAAGTTAGTGCTCACCTGTCTACTTGATCAGGGAGTCCCTATCTGATCCCTACAGCTTACTCTCCAACCCTTACCACTTCTATTCTGGCCTGGCCAACATACCCTCCATCTCATGTCTCTGCATTTTCTCACATGCTGATACTTTATTTGAGAGACTCTTTCCTTTCCCCCTTTTTTTTTTTGTCAACACAAACATCACCTCTCCTGGGAGGACTTCTCACACCCCCAAAATCTGCTTTAGATTCTCTACCTCTCAGTTCCAGTGTTCCCAAGTTCAGAGTGTGACCCATAGGTTTACTTATTTTCTATATATAATAATGCTCTCTGTGAAGGCAGAGAGTCATGTCTTACATAACTGATGATTCACAATGCCTGGCATAATTCTTAGCATACAGTACATTCAGTTGAATTAATAAATTTCTTTAAGTCTGTCATCTGACTTCCAGGGAATGATTGAAATCTATCCCTATCCCATGCCATATTTATAAGCTGGTCTAATCATTTTGTGTTTATTTGTGTGAATACATGTGGGCACTTGTCATTGTTGTTGAATTATTTCAAGTTTTATCTGGACTGCTAGATGGTTTCAACATAAATGAAACTGATTTCTCAATATATTTTATTTGTTTTCTTTACCTAACAAATAGCCAACACAAGTAAACAATGTCAAGCATACTCACAGACTTCATGCAACTACTCATAAATGTCACATTTACTTTTTAAAAACCGTTTTAAAATATTTTCATTATAGGAATTAAAACACAAAATAACCAAATTCAATGTCTAATTTTTCAAAGTTATATTGCACAGGTTGACACGGGATATTTGAAAATATGTTACTTTTTTTTACATTGAAACTGACTTTTAGAATAACATAAAAGTGCTTTGAGCCCTAACAGTGCACAGGCTCCAGGCAAAACCATCTATCAATTCAGACATCCAGCCCCAGGCAGGTAGTTCATTAGTCAACCAGAATAATAACAGGGCAAGTCCTTGACAAATTCATTAAAAAAGCCATAAAATACCTAGTATTGTAGATTGTCAGCCTGACTTTGCATATCAGAGTTCTTAGTCCAGAAATAATTCATTATCTGTTAGTCACTTAAAAGCTTCCCAATTTTTCCATAAAGTAAAAAAGACGTGGGATAATATTGAGGAGCAGTTAAATCCCAATAGCACTACCTGCCTGCAAGACCTCAACCAAATTAATGTCTCTGTTCCTCCCTGATTCACTGAACTGAGATGAGATAACAAATAATTTTGTAGGTAAGAATTTAGCATAGGTTTTGACTCATAGAAGACATTGAATAACTGTTAGTTCCCTTCTTGCTTCTAGGCTTAAACCAATGTTGACAATGCATAGCAAATGTTCATTCTGACTCCAATCTGTTTCCCTGGTTTAGAATTCTTTCCCATTAAAACCTAGTGCAATCCTATCATTCTTCTTAAAGCTTCCCTGGATAGCACCATGATCCACTGATAAGCATTTGTGTAATGGGTCAAATATATCTAACACCTGGGTCTAAATTAAGAAAGTGCAGTCCATAAATCACCACATTAGGGTAACCTGGAGACCTTACTAAAAACTGCAACCCTTAAGCTCCAGCAAAATCCTAGTGAATCCAAGTTTCTGGAGTTAAGGCTCAGGGTTATAGATTTTTGAGTTTTCAAGGTATTTCTTTATGCACCTCATAGTTTAAACAAAACTGTTACTTCAGTTCACTTTGATGAGTATTTTTATGACAATATGAGTACAGATTTTCATTGAGTTATAATGGGGTTACATCCTGATCAACCCAACATAGTTGAAAATATAATTAGTTGAAAATGCACTGCATACCCCCAACCAAACACTATTGTTTATCCTAGGATATATTAAATGTGCTCAGAACTCTTACATTAGCCAAAAGTTGGGCAAAATCATCTATCACAAAGCCTATTTTATAATAAAGTGTTGAATATCTCAGGTAATTCATTGAATATTGTACTGAAAGTGAAAAGCAGGATTTTTTTTTCTTGCTGTAAGTTACGGTTTTAAATTTAAATTCCAGTTAGTTGGGCCACCTGGGTGGCTCAGTGGGTGAAAGCCTCTGCCTTTGGCTCAGGTCATGATCCCAGGGTCCTTGGATCGAGCCCCACATTGGGCTCTCTGCTCAGCAGGGAGCCTGCTTCCTCCTCTCTCTCTGCCTGCCTACTTGTGATCTCTATCAAATTTTAAAAAAATCTTTAAAAAAAATAAATTCCAGTTAGTTAACATACAGTGTACTATTAGTTTCAGGTGTACAATTCAGTGATTCAACACAAGATGGTTGTATGGGTGCAACCATCATTGTAAATGTATCCATTGTTTAACCTTGTGATCACATGGCTGATTGGGAGTTACAGCTCTCTGCTGCTGCCCAACATCATGAAAAAGGATCATACCACAGGTCACTATTTTGGGAAAAGATTAGAATTCAAAATTTCAAGTACAGTTTCTAATGAAGGGCTTTGCTTTTATACCATCATAATGTTAAAAAATCATAAAATAAACTGTAATATTGGGGACTATCTATGTAAAGCATAGACCCTGCCATATAGAAGTTGAGAGTATATTGAAGGAGTGGGTAAGAATGGACATCATTAAATATGATAGTAAAATCTATAATAGTAAAATGAATCAGGATCTCTCAAAAATCTAGAGGGGCCCAAGGTCATATCTGTGTTGTCTTTGGGGTTATCAGTACACTAAAAACTAAAGAAGCTAAATTAAAATAAAAAAAAAACATAAAGTCACATAACTGTAGTATTTATAAAAAAAATCCAGGATTTATTAATGTAAATGTAAACATGTAAAGCTAATAATAAGCAATTTGTACTGGAATTGAAATACAATGAAAATCTAAATGTGTGATTAATGTCGCTTTTCAATCTTATTGGAGTATTTCTGTGATAATATAAAGAAATTCATTTGGAGATCATGTCACAAGTCTAAATTTAAGCCCAAGGAAAAATGACCCTATAGTCAACACTGTACCCCCCCCCCCCACACACATGAGTTAGATTCTGGGATAAACAGTTTAATGTGGGTTTGGGGAAAGTTGGGAAAGTCTTCACAAAGAAAGAGGACAATGTCTGGGTATTGACATTTGAATAGAAGCTTGTTTAACTTATTGCCACATGCTCTGATCCAGAGCATGGATATACATGTGACTTACCTCTTTGTGTTGATAAGATTTGCACGGTTAAGCATATAATTTCATATGGAATCATTCAAGAAATCTTTCAGATCTATTATCCATTCACTCTAGATCACAAAACAATTAACCATTGCCATCATTGAACCTACAGCAGTGCTTCCCAATATATAGAGGAATGTTGGCTGAGATAAGAATGCTTTACAGAAGAGCACCTGTAGCAAGGAAAGTTTTGAAGCTGCTGCCGTGCTTCCCCACCCACTCCCCACCACTTCCCTCCCTGCTGCCCATTTACCTAAGACGAAAAGGAGGAACAGGGATTCCTACTCAAATATGGTAGGTTTTAGCTGTAGATCTCTATGCCAATGGTCCTTGTGGCATCATCTTCAATTCCCTTGACTCTTCTACCTCACATAGCTTAGAGGGACAGAATAGTGCCCTTCAAAGCAACCCTCTGCTACCTATATTTTTCTGCTTTTGAGTTTTCAATCACTCTATTCCATTGGCATATAGCAATTGCATCAGAGTCTTCTCAATAGCTCAAATGACATTTTAGCAACAAATAACAAATCTTGATATGAATATGCATCTGTAGTAAAATTGCAATACAAGTTTCTACCCAGAATGAGTTATTTATTAGTCATTTGATTCCATTTTCCAGTGACAACAGAATGATAAAATGTTCTGTGATACAACCTAAATAATTTCAAAATAATTTTTTCAATGAAATAGTTTCATGAGTTTCCTTTATTT
>PISX010010527.1:0-69977 GCA_004024625.1 Mellivora capensis
CATAAGTGACTCTTAATCTCACAAAACAAACTGAGGGTTGCTGGGGGGAGGGGGTCGGGAAAGGTGGGTGGGGTAATGGACATTGGGGAGGGTATGTGCTATGGTTAGTGCTGTGAAGTGTGTAAACCTGGTGATTCACAGACATGTACCCCTGGGGATAAAAATTTGTTTATAAAAAATAAAAATTTAAAAAAAAAAAAAAGCAAAACTCTCTAACTGAGAAATCTCTAACTGATTTCTCCTTAGGTTTCATTGGTTAGAGCTGCGTTTCAAGGGTCCCTCAGGTAAAAAGGAAGTTGGAAAATGTTTCTCACTGGGTGCATGGCTCCCTCCCACAAATTCAGTAAGGAAGAGATTCGTGGAAAATAGCATCAAGCCAAGATAATTATAAAACACCACCAGTAAGATCACAAATTTGTGCCATCCCATGAGAGAAGAAGCTTTCTCAAACCATGTTAAAGTCTCTCTTCACCTTACCAGGTGTGTCCCAGAGCCTCTGTGTGCCAGACACCTTGTGAGGCTCTGGGCCGAAGCAGTGCACAGCCCACGGCCTGGCTTTGAGGAACTTGCTGCTTGGTGACACACACATGTACATACACTTCCAGTATGCCTGGGTTCTCACTGTTGGTGTGATGGCTTGGGAGCCATGGACGTTTCAAGTAGCATATAAAGATTTATACTGAAATTTTAAGAGATTCACTAAGGGCTGGAGGTAGGTTTCAGCCTATGTTGGTTTTCTACTTGTTCATCACATTATCACAAACACCAAACATAACATTTATGGAAAACTTGAATACTGAGGATGCTTCTTTCTAAAAATGCTTATTTATAAAGCCTCAGAACTCACTAACGAGGTCTGATCACATGGCAGATCATTCTCGAACCATTGGCTGTGCTATACTCCAAGGTCTCCACTACTGCAATGTTTGCACGGAAGGTTCGGTGCCCTTGCAAACTCAGCACTACCATCTTGGTGACATCTTTCACTGAGGCGAGCTATGTGGCCAATGTCATAATCCCTTTGCAGCTCGAAACTTTTACTGACACCGGTCAGGATTTGATTTTCACAAGTGCTTAATCTGAGAGCCCACATGCAACAGTCGTTGGCATTTTCTGATTACACATCCGTTCAAAAGTGTAAAAATCCTCAAACAAACAAACAAATAAACATGCATCTCTGGAGCACGGGTGCAGGCTCCTGACCAGGCCAGCGACATTGTCATGAGAGGCCCCAGAAGTGGCTCTCGGCTGGGAGGTCGCCCTGCCATCCCGGCGAGAGTCCCTCTCTCTCAGGTTGCTGGCACCAGACAGCCAGTAAGAGACCTCAAAACCTTTGCCAGGTGATTTACATCAGATGGCCCTTAAATGTGTGTGTGTGTGTGTGTGTGCACGCGCGCGTGCCCCCACAAGCACCCACATGTCCACATGTGTTCATTTGAAATTTTTACTTCTTAAGATATGTCATTCTGAAAAGGAAGCATAAGGTGTGATATTTCCATAGGGATCAGCAGTGCTATGGGAACCCAAAGGAGATGAATTGTGTTCAAGGGGGTCCATCAAGCCCACAAGGGGATGTGATATCTGAGCTGATGCCTGAAGGATTTTGAACTCCCTTCCTTGGACCCCCACTCCCCCCTTCCGATTTCTGCAACCCCATCCTGGAGCCTGGGGAGCAAAGCCTCCTTGATGGAGACAGGAGACGGGGTGGGGTGGGGGGAGGCGGGCACCAGCCTCTCGGCAGGCAGCCAAACTCTCCCTGGATGTGGTTCATTTCACTAGTGTGGATCGCTCCAGCCTGAAGTTCAGCCAGGGACCTTTCGGAGCCTCCCCCAGGGCTGAGCTTCACTGTAAACCCCGAGGACTGTGACCGTCTCCACCCCTCCACCTGTAAGTGGAAGATATTTTTTTTTCCTTTCTGCACAGGAATGACCTCTACTCATTATCGAGATTTCCATGACAGCTTTTAAATGTCAGTTTTGTGAGTTTTAACCCAAAACATTTGAAAACAGTTTTCTTTTTGGCTGCTCCACCACGGTTTGAAAACCGAGTTTGGTGTTTTATGGTTTCTGACAGTCCTCGCTGCCCATTTCTCTTCCTAGTAGCCTAAGTATTTCCAAAGGGTTTTATTCTAGGCTCGAGCTCTGTTCTAAGACAGGGTTGAAAGCAAACACATTCCCAGTTGCAGCTGTGTGTCACCGCCTGTGCCCCTGCCCAGGCACAGGCAAGGACGGTTAGAGGTGAGGCTAGGCGGGCACCAGGCAAGTGTCAGCTGCCTAGAAGCAAGGCTGGGAGCACAGCAAGCATGCAGTGGGGGTCCCCCAGATGCCCAGAGCTGTGAAATGATGACGAATTCTTTGTGGGTCTCCTAATTGTTCCTGCACACACTTGCCAAAGGATTCCCTTGCCACCTACCTTACCCCAGCCTCTCCCCATCTGCAATAAGCAACCGCAGTCCAGGGTCCTGGGTCCGGCTGGGAGAGCATGAGGAGATGGAATTGTGTCCCTCCCCAGAGAACCCCGGATCCCCTGTTCTTCTGCCCATCTGCTTTGCTGATGTGCTGCGGTCTCTCTGATCGGTTGCTCACTAGCATTAAAGTGCTCGCTGTAATGTTTAGCCCAAGTGTTGGGATGTTGCAGTTGTTATCCAAATGCTAAGCTACTTCCAGTGATCATTTTCAAGGAGCTGGAAGGCTTTTCAAGTGAAAATGTTGATCCTATCAGGAAGTAAATTGCTTACTTAGAAGGCACGGCATTAACGCTGCGCGGGGTGGCTAGATTATTACTCACTGTTGTAGATGGGGCCACTCAGTTTGCGTGACAGGCTGCTGACTGTAACGGGTCCCTGTGTTCCCTCCAGCTGGCCCAGTGAATGCTAACTCCAGTGGGTTCAGGCTCTTTGTGGGCCAATCTGGAGCTGCCCCTGGAAGCCGTTCCCCTTGCGGATGGTTCCAGATATGGGCTCTGGGTCAGTTCTGAGGGGATTTCAGTCTTAAGGACCTTAGATAGAGTCCTATGACCCCTCATTGGTTCTCTCTTCCTCCTCCTCAGTCCCCAGGTTCCATCAAGGACACAGAGAAACTGTAACATGGGAATGTGACATGATTGGAAGCCTACTGTGTGCCAGGCTCTGTGCTAGGTGCTTTCGGCACTGTTTTTCTTCCAAGCTTCCAAAAGACCTAGAAAATGGATTTTATTATCATTTCTATTTAGTAGATGAGGTGGCAGGTTCAGAAAAGGTAACAATGTATATGACTAGTAAGACTTAATCTGGTTCCAAAACCCATGCTCTTTCCAGTCACACTATGCTGAGTCCTGAAAGTTCCAGATTGTCCTAAGTTCCTTAGATACTCCCATCGAGTGTGGGCAGGGATGAAATGGAGAAGACAGAGAGACACCATACCTTAGGACACCTGAGATAAGGCCAGGACACCAGGGATCCGTGCTACTGGAAGGAATTTTCTGGGAGCCTATTAGTGACCAGAACAAGGGTCACAGGTAGCTATCCAACCTTGTGGCCCACCGCCCAGAGGGCTGACATCCATAAGGGCAGTGACAAGGGGTCCCTCAGCTCATCTAGATGTTTGATAAGAGCTAAGAGAAATCATATCTCGATCAGCATAAGGTTAGGCAGATAAGGTTAAAATGCTGAAGGTTGAAATTGCTTTCTTCCTGGGGGCAATCACATCAGCTCCTGGAATTTGCCACAGTTATCCTGTGTTGGTCAAAACAAATGTTGGTAGCTATCTCTTCCCGCCCGCTCCCAGCCACCCACCCTGGCAAATAACCTAGATTTAATCATCAGAAACAAATGAACTGGAGTGTTCTCAAGAAAAGAAAACACATCAGTGCCTTTTGCAAATGGCACTGGGGCAGAGAGGGTCTGTGGGCTATCCCCGCCCCCCCAATGGATCCCCACCAAGCAAGGATGCCCACAATGGTCCTAGCTGTCTGTCCGCCCTCCCTCCCCCTCCAAAAGGGAATCTGTGGGTCCAGTGAACTCAGGTCTTCTTGCCTGTCACTCACTCTTGATCAGCAGTAGGAGTTCCCATGCCCTCTCTGGTTATCGCCCTTTGTGTTACGGCTCCAGGCCATATCATCAACCTGCAGAACAGGACTGCTGTGTCCACAGAAGTCTTTGCAATGTCTCTGCTGATGGCTACTGATGTAGCTGTCCCACCAAGTCTACCCCAGCTCTCACAGTTCTGTGGGTGGTGGTTGGCCTTGAGGGAGGTAAGCATGAGGATTCTCTCTACAACACCTATTTACAAAAATGAGGTGATGTGGGAACTGTGGAAAAGAAGACATAATAGAAGGAAAGATTCAGTGCATTAAGCCTCTGAAACGGAGAGTCAGTGAAACCTGAGCTCTTCTGGAAGAGTTTGGGGGTAGGTTGTACAACTTGACTTGAGGGACTATGGTCCAAGAGAGTGCTTCCCATCCTCTTCAGTGTCACAGTATGCAGAGAACATGATCATATTTGAACCATACACTGGGGGACAAGGTAAAGAGGTGTGGTGACTCGAAACCAGAAGCAAAAGTTCAGGAAGTTCTGGAATCTTCGGTCCCCCTGCCAGCCAAAGACCTGAAGGGCCAGTCTGGGCACATCGGTGGGGACCTCTGTACTAGTCAATAGGTCAGTCTGATGAAAAGCCAGTGGACCCCAATCCTATTACCACTGATGCACGTATTTCTCAGGCAGCTCAACTAGCACAACCACTTGGGGTCCGGAGCAACCTCTTAACGCCCCCCCCACCCCGGGTCCAAACCCACCCCAGTCTAATCCTCCAGCAAAACTGAACTCCTGATGGCAAAGACGGGTCATTTTGATGACACATTATCAATTCTGTTTCTCTCAAACAGCCAGAACAGTGCGATAGAAGAGTGTATGAAGGGTGAGAATTTTTCTCTGATTCATGTCATTACTGGGCAGTTAGTACATAATCTCTTCTTTCCATGAAATCTTTGAAAAAGGGGGCTCTACTTTGAGATGTGACATCCACCCAGAAGTCTAAGGATATAACCTGTGTTGTATTTTGGATAATCTCCACCTTGCCACATCTTAGGTCTAATGTAAAACCACCTTTAAGTGGTCATATTTTTATAATTGATTGTACCTTCAATTAAAGTTATTGTATAACTAAATATCACAAAGATATGTGATACCCTTGACTGAAATCTGGAGGACCACTACAAAAAAATAACCTAACCAAAGAAAAAAGTAACCTAAACTTGTTCATATCTGTTTATCAAATTTAATTTAATTTAACAAGTGGTTTTGATACAACCCAGAAATCTTACTCCTAGATTTATGTACCCAAGAGCAATTTGTGCATAGATCTGCCAAAAGATATATGCAAGAATGTTTGTAGCAGCTCTATTCATAATAACTCCAAATTGGAAATAACCCATACATCCATCAATAAGGAAATGGATAATTAAATTGTGCTACATTCATATAATGTGCTACAAATCAGCAATAAAGGCTACAGACCACTGAAGACAACAGAGAAGAATCTCAGACATTATGTTGAGCAACAGAAGCCAGACACGAAAGAGTATGTATTGTATGATTTCACTTACACGATACTCAAGAATAGGGATCTGGAGTGGTAACCTCCAGACAGAAAACCAGGAATTGACTAGAAAGCAAACAAGGAACTTTCTGGACACATATGCTGGACACGTGTTATGTCTTGATCTGAGTGCTGGTTACAAAGGTGTTCACATATGTAAACCTTGAGTAGCACACTCCAGATTGACACATTTTATGCACTTTACTGTATGTATATCTCATTTAAAAAGAAAAATGGACTTGACATGCATTTAGTGCATAGGAAAATTCCCCTAGTAACCTCACTTTCCCTTGAGTTAAAAATAATGATCAATAAATAAAGCTAGGGGCCGCCTGGGTGGCTCAGTGGGTTAAAGCCTCTGCCTCCCCTCGGGTCATGATCCCAGGGTCCTGGGATCGAGCCCCCGCATTGGGCCCTCTGCTCAGCAGGGAGCCTGCTTCCCCCTCTCTCTCTGCCTGCCTCTCTGCCTACTTGTGATCTGTGTCTGTCAAATAAATAAATAAAATCTTAAATAAATAAAGCTAGAAGTTGAACCGGGCAAGGCCAGGACCCTCCATGAATGAACATCACATCAGGATCTGTTGGGAAAAAAACACTGAATCAATCAGTAGATACACCTCTGCTGACGTGCTCTATCCTGAAATCTCACCAGAGGGCTCATGCTACCCCTCTGCCTTCCACTTTCACATTTTCCTACCTGGGGTTTATTATGGGCTCAGCAGTGTCTCCAGAATTCTTAGGTTGAAGCCTTAACCCTCAATGTGACTGTTTTTGGAGATAGAGTCTTTAAAGAGGCAATTAAATTTAAATGCAGTCATTAGGGTGGGCCCTAATCTAATCTGACTGGTGTCCTGATTAGAAGAGGATATTTGGACCCAGACATACATGGGGAAAGACGGTTTGAAGACACAGGAAGAAGATGGCCATCTGCAAGCCAAGGAGAGAGGCCTCAGAGAGAATCGACCCTGTGAGCATCTTGACCTAAGGCTTCTAGCCTCCAAAACTGTAGGGAAAATTAACTTCCATATTTAAACCACCCAATCTCCCATACTTTGTTACGGTCACCCAACCTAAGACAGGTTCTCTCCATGCTTGAGACCACTCACATTCCCACTCTTGCTTCCTGCCAACTTCATGTGCCTCACCTAAGTAGGTTTAATCTTATCCTTTATCTGTGCCCAGACCTCAATTCCAGAAGACATTTGACATTCTGGACCCAGGGCATACTCCAAGAACAAGCCACTATAGACAAACTCAGGAAGACCAAGCCCTTTTTCTGAAAGGGAATAAAGAAGAGGTAGGGGAATGGAATTTAATACAAAGAGACCCATGCAACATTTTATCTTCTTCACTTCAGGCCTCTCCCAAAGAGAGGGCATTATTCTCCCTGATTTGATTAACTTTTTTAAGAAAAGAGAGAAGTGAGTGACCAAACAGATGAGGGCCAGAGCAGTGAGTGACCAAGCAGATGAGGGCCAGAGCAAAGTTGTGCTTTTTTAAGTCAACATTGTTAAAGCCGTGAGAGACTGACTTCTTCCAGGAAGATGGGGTAGATGTAGCTTTTCCCATTCCATTTACTAAGTCCGACTAGAAACCTCAGACATTGTGTATAAAACCAAGAAAGAAGAGGAAAAATGGGCTAGAGAACTTGGGACCCAAAGAATGACACCATGGTGAGTTCCCTGGGCTCCATGTTGTCCCATGTGTCCAGACATGGAGCTGAAGAAGCTGGCAACTGGAAAAACCCATGTACACAAAAAAAGAGAAAGGATCAGGAAAGGGGAAGGCTGGTAAGAAAGGTTATTTTAGACAATAACTGTTCTTTTTCAATCAAACACCATGGAAAAAACCTGTGGCCCCACTCCTGTCAGAAAAGACCAACTGGGGAGACTGGACTTTCATCTTCACAGGCTGCAATGGGGCACACTTCTCCCCTCCCTCCCCTATCCTCACAGAGGGGATGTCAGAGAAGAGTAGGGAGTTGGAACTTTACCTCTCTGGGGGGGTGACACCACCACCCAGCAATGGCAGAATTGACTTATTCACAAGTGCCTACAGACTGGATATTGAGATAGACCATATCCTGGGCCATTAAAAAACTTTTTTTCAAGAAATTTAAAAGGCTTGAAATCATGCATTGTGTTCTCTGACTGTAATGGAATCAAACTAGAAATCAATAACAGAAAGATAACAGGAAAATGTCCAAACATTTGGAAACTAAACAACAGTGGATTACAGTCTCCTTAGTGGATTGGCTCATTAATCATTATATAATCTCCTTATCTGTCTTTGCTAAATTTTTTTGCTTTGAAGGCTACTTTATCTGATATTAATTTAGCTACTCCTACTTCCCTTTGATTGATGTTTGCATGATATATCTTTTCCCAATGTTTTTCCTTCCAACCTGCCTCAATTATTATATTTGAAGTGGGTTTCTTATAGATAGCATATAGTTGAGTCATGTTTTTAAATTCACTTCACTAATCTCTTTTTCATTTGGTTTAGTTAGACCATGTACAAGCACTGAATGCTTTCCACCTAAGATCAGGAACAAGTCAAGAATGCCCACACCCACTACGCTAACTCAACATGGCACTACAAGTTCTAGACAGTGCAGTAGAGCAAGAAAAGACATACAGATCAGAAAAGAAGAAATAAAACTGTCCCTATTTGCAGATGACATGATTGTCTACATAAGAAACCCTAGCATTTATTTTAAAAACTCCTAGAACTAATAAATGAGTTCATCAAGGTCACAGGATACAAAATAAACATACAAAAACCAATGGTATTCCTATATATTAGCAATGAATGCATGGACACTGAAATTAAAAATACAATACGGGGGCGCCTGGGTGGCTCAGTGGGTTAAAGCCTCTGCCTTCGGCTCAGGTCATGATCCCAGGGTCCTGGGATCGAGCCCTGCATCGGGCTCTCTGCTCGGCAGGAAACCTGCTTTCTCCTCTCTCTCTGCCTGCCTCTCTGCCTGCTTGTGATTTCTATCTGTCAAATAAATAAAATAAATCTTTAAAAAAAATAAAAAATAAAAATACAATACCATTTACAAATTCTAAAAAAAAAAAAAAAAAGGAAAGGAAAGAAGAAATAATTAGGTGTAAATCTAACCAGGCCTAAGATCTGTATACTGAAAACTACACAATGTTGATGAATTAAATCAAAAGGGGCTGCTTAAGTAAACATACCTTGTTCATGGATCAGAAAACTTAACATAATAAAGATATCCATTCTCCCCAAACTGATATACAGCTTTAATGCAATTTCTAATGCAATTTCTTAGTGTAAGTAATCTTATTCAGTAAGGAACCAAAATTGTGTGGCACATAAACCAATAAATGGAATGAGGAACCCCAAAATAGATTCAGACAAATATGCTCAACTGACTTTGGACAACGATTTTTTTATTTTACTCAGTGGAGTAAATAAAGGTAGTCTTTCCAACAAATGGTGACAGAACGACTGGACATCCAGACACACACAAAAAAGGAACTTAAGCCTCTATCTCACACCTTCTACAAAAATAAACTCAAAAGGGACCACAGACTTAAATGTAAAAATATAAAATGTTTAGGAAGAAAATAGATTTTGAAAATAGAAGATTTTGAGATTAAGAGCTAGGCAAAGACTTTTTAGACTTAACACCAAAAGCACAATTCATAAAAGAAAAATAGATCATTGGATTCCGGTAAAACTGAAAACTTTTGTAATACCAGAAACCACGTTAAGAGAATAAAGAGACAGCTACTGACGATGAGAACATATCTGAAAGCCACATAGCCAACAAAGGTCTAGTCTCTCAAATATATCAAGTGTTCTCAAAATTTAACAGTAAAAAAAAAAAAAAAAAAATCTCTAGAAAATGGGCAAAACACCTGAAGCAAGATTTCACAGACGAGACCTACAGATGACAACCACACATACATAAAGATGTTCAGCATTTTTTTTTTTTTGCCATTGGGGGAAATGCAAATTAAAAACACAGCAGGGTCTCACAACACACTTATCAGGATAGGGAGGATGCAGAGAAACCGTATTACTTAGACATTGCTGCTAGGAGTGCAAAATGGGACAGCCACTTTGGAAAGTACTTTGGCAGTATCTTAAAAAGAATAAACCTGCAGCTACCATAGGACTCAGCAGTTGCGCCTCTGGGCATTTATCCCAGAGAAATGAAACACGTTCACACAAAAACCTGGCACAAGTGTTTATAGCAGCTTTATTCATAAGAGCCCCCGGCTGGAAAAAACCTAGATGTTGTCAGTGGGGCGACTAGTTGACCAAACTATGGTGCACTCTTACCACGGAATACTCCTCAGCAGTAAAATGGAGCAACCTACTGACACACATAACAGCCTGGATGAATCCATAGAGAATTGGGCTGAATGAACAATTCAATCCTGTATGAAATTCTTTAGATAATATTATCGAAATGACAAAATTATAAAATGAAGGACAGATCAGTGGCTGGCATGGGGCAGTAGGGATGGAAGTGAATTTGACTCTAACTTTTCAACATGAGGGATCCTAGGTGGCTCAGCTGGTTAAGCATCTGCCTTTAGCTCAGGTCATGTTCCCAAGGTCATGGGATTGAGCCCTGCATCAGGCTCCCTGCTCAGCGGGGAGTCTGCTTCTCCCTCTCCTTCTGCCCCTCTCCATCCCCAGCTCACGTTCTCTCTCCTAAAAAAATAAATGAAATCTTTAAGAAAAGTAAAATTTCAACATGAGGTATCTTGTGCTGTTGGAAATGTTCTGTATCTTGACTGTGTCACTATGGATATCTTGGCTGTGATATTGGACCACAGTTTTGTAGCATGTCACCATTGGGGGGATATTGGTGAGGGGCGTGTGGGATCTCTCTGTGTGGTTTCTTACAACTGCATGTGAATCTGCAGTTATTTCAAAAAGTTTAATTAAAACAAACAAAACAAACAAAAAACAAAAACAAAAACAAAAACTAAACATGAGAAAGAATAAGTTCATGCTAACAGTACCAGGAGAAAATTCTTGAGATAGACTCTGGTTTAGCATGCTGTGCATTTTATGAACACGGACTTTCTTAGAGTTTAGTTTGTAATCATGCAATATGGAAAGGAAAGGATAAAACAATGACATCAATAGAGTGAGCTTGCTTTGCTGACGTAAACTTACCGCTCACTGGGCCCTTCAAGAGGGAGGATCGCCCTCGGTAGAACTCAGAGTCTATCCAGGAGAGATCCGCCCAGCTGTGGGCTGGCTTCTCCTTACAAATGTGCCATGAAGGAGAAGCTGATAGGACCCTACTCTCTTGTGCTCCTAAGTCCCAGAAAGGAGGTTAAGTGTGACAGGGACACATTTCAAGATCTGAAAAAACTCTCCTTCAGTCAAACATGGAACCCATCTCTGATGCTTTAAATGATAAAAGGAGCTCAGCTTTTGACTTCTGCCCAGTTTCATGATATCATCAACAAATATCTGGGCAAGAGCTAAGCACATGTGCCCAGAATACCAGGGAGGAAGTGTAGCCCACCCAGGGGTGGGGTATTAGAAGGACAGGACCCCAGGAAAGGCAGAGGAAGTGACTGGCCAGTGACAGTACACAGTCCCTACTTCTGGGATATTGGTCCCAGTGTTTAAGGAAATGCTCCTTTCTTGTCCTGCAGGCAAGGACATTAGCATGACCTACCCTTGACATTGCTGGGAGGGAGGGAGATAGAGCAAAGTCCAAGAAAAACAGCTAGAAATTCTATCATCGCCATCTGACATCTGACCTCCGGCCTATGGCTTCAGCGCAGGACGACTGAAACCAGGAGTAGATAAGGTACACCACAGAATCTCTTCCATTTGTCCCTGAATGTGTGCCCCAGCCATGGAGGAGAGGAAACATGTATCCTCTCACCCAGGGCGCAGTCTGAGACAACTCACTACACACTAAAAATTTCTTTCAGGTTGTTTGTTTGCAGAAGACTCCATATTTGTTTTATCATTATAAAATACTGTGCTGAATTACTCACCATCATGCAACCTGACCCCTCAGAGAGATGGCCACTCTCAACTCATGGCTTTGGGCAGAGAGGTCCTGCCACGCTGTGGCTGAGCATCCGGGCTCTGGAAGTGACCCATATAGATTTAGGCCCTGCCTCTGCCTTTTGCTAACGGACGACCCAGAGCAAGTTCCTAATTGTTTTGCACCTGAGTTTCCTCATCTATATATAAGGATTAATTATAGCAATTCCTACCCCATAGAGTTATTGAGAAGTTTAAGGAAGTTTAAATGCCTCAAATTCTTAGAACACATGCTCGATCAATGTTCATTTTTATCCTTATGAGTTACACTCAGGCATTTTAGAGCTGTACCTAAATCCCACTTGAAAAGCAGTAGATAGCACAGCAAAGACAAGCTACAAGGTTAAAAAAAAAAACCTGGAAAATTTCTTTTTCTCAAAGATTTTATTCACTTGTTACAGAGAGAGAGAGCGAGAGAGCGAGCACACATGTGGGAGGAGGAGCAGAGGGTGGGGGAGAAGCAGGCTCCAGCTGAGCAGGGAGCCCGACTCGGGGCTCAATCCCAGAACCCTGAGATCATGACCTGAGCCGAAGAGACCCCTGGGAAATTATTTTTGTCTCACGACCGTGGATTGAGAGATATGGCAATATGTTTTTGCTGTATGGGCAAGAACATTTGGGCACACATTTGTACTATTGCCACTTTAAAGTGAGAGTTCGGAATCCATTCAGTAATTAAAACTGCCTCCCTCTCTTCACCAAGCTGGAAAAAGATCTGTGCTCGATACAACATGGAATAACATAAGGAGGAGACACGGAGTTTCGGCTCGGCAACTCTGTGTGTCAGCATGACCCATACACCCCCCCTGCCTAATAAATGGATAAATACTACATTTTGACTATGGTGACACTCTCCATGCCCTCCACAGCGGCTATTTTGTTGGCTACATTCGGGAGATCTGGGAGGCTGTGGAGAATGTCAACCGGGTTCAAACACGGGCCTTTTGCGGCAGGCTTTTAGTTGGAATGTGGTACAAGGAGGACCCTCTGAAGCTCGCCCAAGTTAAACACAGGATTTGTCACACATGCGGCAATGACATTAAACTGGTGTGGTGGGGGGCGGTGCTCCGGCTTTCTCTGAAGCAAGGGACCCTTTCTCTGAAGCAAGGCCCAACCCTTCAAGTGAGGGCCCCCGAGGTCTGCATTGGGGTGGGGGTGGGGGAGGCTGCTCTAACGAGTTACCTTTAAATCAAGCCTCCTGAGAAGCCAGAATCATTTGTTGTGTGCAAGGAACTGTCACCAGTTGTTTTCTGTTTCCACTGAGGGCAGGACAGGAAGAAATAGAATGGATCAAACAGCACAGACAGGGTTTAGGTTCAACACAAGAGAAATGTCCTGACAGCGAGAATTATTGAACAGTCAGGGAGAGAGCTACGCAGGGCACTTTCAGACCCTCTTCTCTGAATATCTTTTTGAGAAAACTAAACATGGGCTGAGGGGAGAAGGCTCTCTCTGAATCTCTGATAGGCAGCCAACATCCCACAAGAGGGGTACCCACTGAGGAGCTCCTGATTTCTTGAAATATCGGTGGAAAACAAAAAGTCCTCCAGACTAAAAATGGCACCACATACTCCCATAATCTTGATTAATAGCTTTCCTTTTTAAAATGTAAATATTGCCGTGTGGTCACAGGCACCAACTGTTCCTAACGGTGTAAATCACCAGAATCGGATAATTTCCTAAAAGCCAATTAGGATGCCTCCCCCCGGGGAATGAAGGCTTAATGAGCCCAGGAAAAGGCCCCAGGAACTACACGCTGAGGTGGGCCCTGGGTGCCAGGAAAGAGGAGAGCTGCTGAAATCAGAGGATAAAAGAGCAGGAACACCCCCAAATAACCCACCTTCTACATGATTTTATCAAAGTTTCTACCAACCTACACGACTGTTAAGGACACACTGCAGATCTTCCGGCCCACCTCTGGCTCCATGGTCTGCATTCCAGGCGTGAGAAGATGGTCAAGATGCCTTCTATACTCATCATTCTCTGATTTCTGGGATGCCTCTATTTCCCAAAAAGCCACACATTCTGTCTTCAAGAGATGCTCACAGAGTCCCATGGAGGAGGATCCCTTGATGAAGATAAAGTGGAGTCATTAGCAATACACAGCATTGGGCCACCCTAGAAGGAATGGAACTTTCAGTGGGAAAATAAAGAGATTATATATAATTTAATAACAATAGCTGACATTTAGGGAGAACTTAATATGTGCCAGGAAAATATGCCAAGTGATTTTCATGTGTCATCTCATTTAATCCTCACAACAATGCTTTACCATTCCCGTCTAGAAAACCACGCGTGGAAACCATTACACCAAGAGGCTGGAAATCATTCAAGGCCTCCCAGCTGACAGGCAGAGGCTAAACTCCGAGGGAATGTGCTGGATGGGCACAACCTTGTTCTCTTTTTGGAGCCACGTCTTTGGTTCTCTCTTCACTCATCTTTTCCACTGAGCTTGTGGGGCGAGACTGAATAGGTCTCGATGGTCACCAAAGGAACCCCAGGAAAGAGAACAAGGAGTAAGAAGCTTGGACCAGATCTGGGACTCAGGAGAAAAGTCCTCAGGCTCTGGGTCACTTCCTCCTCTGTCAGTAAAAGGAGTGAGATTCCCAAGGGCCAAAATTCTTGCCGCCATTCTCTCTCCATACCTGCCCCAGGCCTCCTCCCTCCTGCTGAGCCAGAACACGGTTGAAAATCTTTGTCAACACAGTACTTGTGGTCAAAATGAAATTTAAAAAAAAAAATTTTGCTATTCTTGACCCGACACATGGCCTGTTCTTTTTTAAGGCATCTCAAACCCACTTAGAACTCAGGCATAACATCATCACAGCAGGACTAGCCAGTAAATCATGACCACATCAACAAAGGTAATGATGCCAGCAGGAGCAAACACCTGTGTAAGGCAAGGGGGTGCTGAAGAGGGGCCCTGGGATCTTGGCCTCAAGATGACATTGGGTACCACACCTGAATCCAGGCTGGGAGGTAGAGCAGAGCCTATGTGAGAGCCTTCCCAGCCTCAATCCAGTCCACAAACCAGCGAAAGGATCCTATCATCAGCCAGAGGGAGAATGTCTGGGTCCCTACACCAGGGACCTCTGTCCACTTTCCAAACACCATGTTACCTTTTTTAATTAAAGTTCATTCAGTCCCAGTGAAACCAAGCTTTGTTTCCAGACACCTCTTTCTTGCTCTTCTTAACTCCTCAGGTCGAGAAGAAAAATAATTCTAAAGAGCCAAAGAGCACCTGCCCACAGGAAATATCTGCATGTCCAATGGACTTGAAATTGGTGTGCAGAACTAGTTCACAGAAATGACTAAGAAGTAATTCTAGACATTGAAAAGGAAATGTTTCAGCAGAATGAAGAGTCCAGAGGGAGAGATGAAGACAGAAAAAGGGTTTGGCAACTACCCCTGGCCCCAGCAGACAGAGCAGGATTCTCCCTTTCTCTGTCTTCCTTGAAGAAAACTGCAGGACTAGAGGCTGATGACATTTCTTGAGTGAACAAAGCAGCACATTTGTGTTCATTGCTTTGCTTTTCAACTATTTCCCCTCAAGGAAACATCTTAATAAAGCAGTTAAGCGTGAGTCTGAATTTTTCTTTGTGGTTTTTTTTTTTAAAGATTTTATTTATTTGAGAGAGAGAGTGAGAGAGAGCATGAGAAGGGAGAAGGTCAGAGGGAGAAGCAAACTCCCTGTGGAGCTGGGAGCCTGATGCAGGACTCGATCCGGGGACTCCAGGATCATAACCTGAGCCGAAGGCAGTTGCTTAACCGGCCAAGCCACCCAGGTGCCCCTTTTCTTTGTGCTTATTAAAGTGGCTAGCTAGCTAAATATACTACATGAGGGGATTTAATTCTAAGTTCACCTCACATCAAGTCCAGAAGAGTAACAACAGAGCTTTGGGTTGGGGGGGAGACATTTTTCCACACTTAGGATATGACTTAAAATGAAGAAAAGGAATATGAGGGGGAAAGAGTTGCAATGACTCTGGCAAGATACTTTCAATGGGAAAAAGACATGAGCAGGAACCTCAAAAAAGACCAAGAAAGACAATGAAAAAAGAAAAAAGAATAGGGTCATCGAGCATGTCTGAACACTGGGATCCACCATTTATTTATTCCTTCTTCTATCTTTCCCACTGGCAAGGTTGAATCCAAGAGAATTGGGTAAGTAAAATGGCCCAATGTTAATGTTTTAACTATCACATCCCCTGGTAGTCTATCATCACCATCATCGCCATCACCATCGTCACCATCGTCACCACCATCGCCATCGTCACCATCATCACCATCGTCACCACCATACCATCTATATTCAAGTGCCTGCTGGCCCAGGCAGCACATGGCCCACACTTTCTGGCATGATAACTTAGAGAGATAAAAAATTCAAAAAAGTCAAGATTTCTGGAGGGATCACTGGAGATGCTGCTGGGCTAGCTCTTGCCCGACTGTTGAAAGACAGTGATGGGATAGAGTAATTAGTATCTATGAGAAGACTTGGAGAGAGCTACTCCAGAAGAAAACACCCTTTGGTACCAACTCCGGGGCTTGTGAGTAGGTTTTCTATTTTGAAGTCCTGGATTTCAGGTAAATAAAATGTTTCTTGGGAAGTAGACTGACTATCCATCAGGCAACTTTCAAGGACCTACAGTTCATTAGAAGCAGCAAGCCACTAAAGAGGGTCTCGACGTGATCTGAAGGACTTCAAGAATGTAAGAAGATCTACATACTCAGTAATACCTGGCTCTTGAGTGGAAGAAGGGACAGACTGGGGATACTGGGGAAAAGATAGAGCATTCACGGGCAATAAAAGCTGAGTTTCTGAAGTTTACACTGGGGTTTTGTACATCCTACATGTATACAAAGATGATGAACAAAGACACTGAGTTTTTCACTGCTAATTTCTTAATCTATCTAAAACAAACAATTAATGAGAAAGAAAACCTGTATAAACAAAATTTCCTCTAGACTGGCCCATTAAAGAAAGAACTATATGTTTAATAGCTGCAGTGAACAAACTGATCATCATGAAAAAGAAAGATAAGAAACCCCCCCCCAAAGGGGGGAAATTCTAGATAAAGAGACATATTTCCTACAAACAAGTATGCAAACAAAATAGATCAGACAAAAAGCACTAGAGAAATAGGAGAGGAAGCTGAACAATGGCTTTATTGATTTAAGACATGTGGGTTTCATTAGGAAAGCTGAATGCATAAAAATGGGTTGTGATATCTGAAACGAAGCAAGGAGCAAAATTAGGTCACAGAGCTCCTCGGACAAAAGGAATGATGAATCTTTATTAGGTAATTGGACTCGGAGGTAGGAGGAGAAAAATAACTCTTTTCCTCCCCAATCCCCCACCCCTTTGGAGAGTTTTTAAGCCATTAAAGGTAAGTCTACATGTTGAATTGAAATGGCAAATCCCAGGGCCCCACTTTCTGACATAGCATCTGTGCTGCCAAAGAAGCCTTGAGCCAGAAACTGAGATTCCCCAGGAAAAACACTCACACTGATATGGAAATAAATAACGTAGAGATCAAAGCAACACTTGTAAGATGTCCCAGTGGCCCCAACACAAAGCTTCAGCTGAATTTGAAAGTAATAAAGTAGCAATAATAATATTTTTTCACTTGGATAGACATTTTCCTCTTAAGAGCTCATAACCCAAGGTAGCTTATACAAAGGCGATATGCTATTCATATGGAAGCCTCATTTTAATAATAATGACACAGAAGTGACAATCACTGGACTGTTCAGATGAAACAATTTGTATTTCAACAAATATGGAGACAGTGCAATGGCAACCTTTTGCATAAATCCCTTAAATTCAATTTTGACCCTTTGGCTTGGCATGCTGAGCCAAGGCAAAATTTTTAATTATGAGAAATGGTCTTTTGTACCCTTATATCTTTCTTTCTGTCCTCTTCCCTCTGGGCATGCCTTTTTCTAGAACATTCTCACTTTTATCCTATGCCCTAGATGTCTTCTCCTGCATCCTACCAAAAACTATGGCCCTTCCCTGACAGTTTGCACATCACTTTGGCCCAGAATCTTGTTCCCCTGGGACAGACCGTGGAAGGGTGTCTCACACCCACCGACACAGGAAGGAGTTATGGGTTAGTGTTTTATCCTCGTTGGATAATATTTACACCTAAATGGCTGCCTTAGATCATTTCAACACACGATGTTATAAATGAGCTAAATAACTGTAGATGAATTACTGATCAAAAAATAGACCGATTTTTATACCTTAGAGTAGTACACAAGTTTTTAGAACACCTGATTTGTGCAAAGGTATCTTGCTAAACAGGCAAATATAACACTTCACCAGCCCAGTCTCCAGAATTCAAGACAAGATGAGGAAAGTAAGCCAGGAAACTTTAATGCAAGGCTGGTATGTGGCATGAGGGAGGGATCTAGACACATGAGGTTGAGAAGGGCTCTCAAACATAAAATGTTCTGAAGTTCAGATTTCAAAAGGTGGTTTGGAGAGGATCAGGGCAGACAAAAAGGCTTGAGTAAAGGTAGGAAGGGTCCTAATGGGAGCTTTTTCCTTAGACAGCCCTCAGGAATACACCAGGGATGGAAGGCCTCAATGGTGTAGATGAAAAACAGGGATCCCAAGAGGGATCCCAGCATTGGCCTTCCACCTCACAGCCTCCCTGCCAACCAGCATAGTCCCAGCTTTCACACCCTGGACTCGTAATGGAGGTTAGAGAGAGAGAGGTGTGGGAACAGAGAAGACTGGAAAGACATGTTGGGATTCCATGTGGCAGGTCCCAAATGCCAAGCCAAGAAATTTGAACCAAATTCCAAGGGTCCTAGGGAGCCTCAGAAAGCACAGTAAATAACCATTTCAGACTCACCCACATGCAAGTGTTTGTGACCATGTGTGTGCATGTGTTGTGTGTACATGCCCTAGGCACGAGTGTGAAGTTGTGTATGACAGCATATGTCTGTGTGTGTCTTTGGGTGTGTGTGAGAATGTGGGTGTGTCAGAGTATGTGTACATGTGTCTGTGTGTGTGCGCATAGGTCTAGAAGGGGGTGGGCTATGAGCATCACATGTCTCTGTGTGCATGCTCATGGGTAGGTATGTGCCTTAATCTGGGGGTGGTGGACAGGGTGAGGTGAATCAGTGACTGACTACCTGACTCCGGACGTCACCACCATCTTGGGAGGGAGGACAGACAGTTCAATAGCCTCCGCCCTGGCATGGATCCTCTCCGGCACCTCCTGCCCACCTGTAAAGGATGAAGATCAGTGAAGGACGAGTGTCCTTCCTCATGTGTGCTTCCTCCCTTAGGGGGTGCGAGACCTCCCTTTTCAGCCTTTCTCTTCCTTATGCCCTAGTTTCTTAAATACGCCATACGTGACTCTGTGTGAGTGCACATATGTATACATGTACATGGGCAATTTTTAAAACATAGGGCACACAGAAGAGATGTGTTATAGGGTCCTTTTTGGATCCTCTTCAAACTGTCACTTATTAACAATGTGACCTTGGACAAGTCATGTCATTCATTCTACAAGTGTTCATGAAATGCCAAATATGTACATAGCATTATGCTTCTTGCTGGAGTGATTTTTTTTTTTTAAGATTTATTTATTTTAGGGAGAGAAACAGAGAAAGAAGTTGGGAGAGGAGCAGAGGGAAAGGGAGAGAGAGAATCCTTAAGCAGACTCCCTCACTGAGTGCAGAGCCCAATGCAGGGCTTGATCCCAGGACTCTGAGATCAAGACCTGAGCAGAAATCAAGGGTTGGCAGTCTAACTGACTAACTGGTGCCACTCAGGCACCCCATTGCTGGAGTGATTTTAGGAACAAAATAGGTGTGGCACTGACTGTCTAGCTACATTAAAGCAAAGCATACAATCTGATAGGAAAGAAATGGTCCGATTAGTTTGACTGGCATTGCATTATGGATATAAACATTCGAGAGTCATTTGTATGTTAAAAAAAACCCACACAGATCTGTAACTATACATTGAGAAAAATGCTGTGAATCAAACTTTTAGTGACCTGGGAGAGGAGTATTTGGGCATCCTCTTTTCCTCTGGAGAAACTGAGAAAATCTTCTTCGTCTGTTAATTGGGGTCCTGGCCATGAACCAGTGATGAGTAAACACGCCTGTGTGTGTACCGCCATGTCTGATAAGATAGCAGCCATTATGACAGGATTGTGGTAGGGGCAGAGCATTCAAGAATATATTCGATTGGCTGCGGTTATGGAAAAAGGAGAAATGACATTGGCTGGCAACGGGGGCCAGGGACGCAGTCAGGCTGGGAGAACACAGCAACCACAGACCATCTCTCAGAAGCAAAAACATCCAAGGGCTGGAGCACCAGTGGGAGAACCACTGCAGAGCTGAGCCTGGAGACCACTAAGGACAAGCCAGTCCCCATGCTCCCAGTGCAGAGAAGGAGCTGCATCGCCACGGGTCTCGAGACGTCTGGGCCAAGCACTGCTCTGGTCTCTTTTCCCCCAGTACACAGCGCCATCTTGAAACACTACAGAGAAATATGTGACAGAATCTGACCCATACATACTTTCCCAAATTATAAGTATCTTTCAAGTCAATCTCCAACTTCTGAAGTGTTCGAAGTTGAACATCATTTTTCCATTAACTGGCAGCTCCTAGTGACAGGTGGATACTCTGTTGACTGAGTCACTGGCCAGTTGAAGAGAATCTTTGCGAGGTTTTGTTTGGGGGTTGTTGGTGAGGGGGTTTTTTTTTTTGGCCTTTTTTTTTATTGTAGCGAAAGATATTTAACATAAAATTTAACATTTTCACCACTTTTTAAAAAGATTTGATTTATTTATTTGAGAAAGAGAGAGACCGCAACAAGCAGGGGCAGGGGCAGAGGGAGAAGCAGACTCCGCTGAGCAGAGAGCCTGAGGCAGGGCTCGATGCTACAACGCAGGATCATGACTTGAGCTGAAGGCAGATGCTTAACACCCCCATTTTCACCGTTTTTAAAGACACTTTTCAGCCATTAAGTATATTTGCATTGTTGAGCAAACCCGTCACTGCCATCCAGCTCCAGAACTCCTTTCATCCAAGCCGAAACTCTGTACCCATTAAACAACAACTCCCCATTCTGCCCTCCCCTTGCCCCACAACCCAGTAACCATCCTTCTAATTATTGCCTGGATGAATTCCACTGCTCCAGATACCTTGTAGACGTGGAATGATACCGTATGTGTGTCTTGCATAATGTGCTAGTGGCTTTTAGAAGGTAATATGGCTTCCACATGTGTATGAGCCTGCAAAAAACAGGTGAGAAATGGAGCCCATCTGGCCAGAGAGGTATCAGAGTAGAGTGTGAGGAGGTGGGCAGTGGAGGCAGACGCCTGCTGTTGGAGCCTGGGCCCAGCCTTACGAGCTGTGTGACTGGGGCAAGTCACTGCAACTCTCTGTGCCAGGACTACCCCGCACATAAAACAGAAGTAATAACAGCGCATATCCGTGGGGCTATTGTGAGGGTCCGATAATACATGTAAAGCACTGACAACAATGCCTGGCACCTAGTTGACATTGGACAAATATTAATATAATTTAGAACAAAGGACATACATGAACATCTGTAAAATTACAAAGTTTCTATTCTCACAGAACACTGAAATATTTTGAACCGATTATTATGTTAAAAGAAAAAGATTATTATGTTAAAAAGAAAAAGAAAAAGCTCTCAAAAAGCTTGCGTTGGAAAACTAAACATGCATTTTCTATTTGAAACAATGAAAGAAAAATTGGTTGACTACAGCAGCCCAAGTAAAACTTAAAACACTAGGTGATGAAGCAAAATAGCTTAATATCGCTAATATTCACAGGTAACAACTGGAGATACTGGAGATATTATAAGCAGTGAATTCTCAGAGAGAGAGAGAAAAAAATTCCTCTAGCATTTTTATGAAGAGATTTTCCCGTTATTGAACAAAAAGATGTCTACTTATTTTAGAAAAGCTCATTTTATGAATTCTAAAAAACTGAAAAGATCATTTTGAGTATAGACTTTGTACAAGAAATTCCCACATATTAACTTTCTCTGCCCCTTTTTTCTTTTCAGTCAGAAGTCATCACGGTCATTTTGTGGCTTAACTTGGCCGCTCGTCTTCTGGAGTTCCATCATCTCCTGTCCTAGGACTTTGACCAGGAAGTCATGCTGTCTCCACTGTGGGGCCCAACGCTGGCCTTCCAGTATCATAGGTGAGATTTGCATCCTGTCACAGACTGGCTTTTTTCCCCCCACACATTTTATGGCTTTGGCATGGAATTAGCTTTGGGATAGACTAAAATCAGAAAAGCCTAGTGTATTTTACTGGGAAGCCACTGAGAGGGTCATTTGAGTCAGGCCATGGGTGTCTGAGTGGTGCAGCCAGAGGCCACATCTCTGCTCCCTTCTTGAGTCTGAAATAAGTGGTTCTTCACTTACAGCAGGAGGCCTGGAAGGACGAAGAATTAAATTGCTTTGACCCTGCAGGGCCCATGGCAGAAATACCATTCTCTTTTTAGAGAGAATACTCACACTTCTCTCTTATCAAAAGCTTTCACTTCGCCTTTTGGTGCTGTGCTGGCCCCCTCAGAGTCTGTCGTCTCCACAGGGTTTTTCTGAAATGCTGACTCAGGAAGCACAGGGAATGCACCCTGACAAGTAAAGCCCACGTCTCTGCCATTCACTGAGGGGCTTTGTTTTCTGGTATCACGCCCCTCCTCCCTTACCCAAAGACTTTATTTGCTAATAAAGACTCAAGACTTCAGCCACAGGGAAAAGAAGGGGAACCCGTGGAAATTAGTGGAATCCCAGTAAAAGGGAAAATATTTCATTAATTTTATTTTTAAAAAGCAGGCTTTCATGGGTACTAGAAAATTCCCCTAGAGTTGTTTCATTAAAAAGCACGGTATGTGTCAGAGTATGAAAACAGGAAAGGGGGGAGAGAGTCGCCGTTGTTTGATCATCTCACTCAAGGGGAAATTTGGCTGAGACAAACAGTTCTCAGAAATAGCAATCGTTTCATGAATCTGATGTTTTCAATGGTTGTGGTACCCCCCGAGTCAGGCTTGGACTCAAAGTCCACTGTCTTTACGGGTATGAAAGACAGGGTTAAGTCAGTGGACCCTCTTAGGACTTGAAAGAATTAATTTGGGGCCCAAAGTGGTAAGAATTTCATTATCACAGAGTAACTTTCATTTGTGAGGACTGGAAAAGAAAAATAAAACATAATTAAATTTTTGGCAATGATAGGGAAATTGAGAGGTGATTATAGGAAAAACATAGAAAGGTCCTTGGCTGATTCAAAAAGATAAATATTAACATTAGACTTGAGAATTAGATAGTCACAATTAAATTTCTAAGGGAGTTACAAAAAGACTAGTTATAGAATATATATAACTTCCAGACTAGTTGGGGGGGGGGATAAGCAGTACAGAAAAGAAAATTTATTTCCTAAATTTATATAAAAATTATATTACTTATATTTTTTAAAAAAGGAAAAACTGAGGGGCCTTTGGGTGGCTCAGTCAGTTAAGTATTCAACTCTTGATTTTGGCTCAGGTCATGATCTCAAGGTGGTGAGATTGAGCCTCGTGTGGGAGAACTCTCTCTTCCTCTCTCCCTGCCCCGCCCCTTCCTGTTCACATGCACTCTCTCTCTCTCTCAAATATATAAATAAATAAAATCTTTTTTTTTTTAGAAAGGACAATTTTAAAATTACTGAACTAAGCATGCAATTTAAGAGGTTAACTTTGAAAAAAATCCATCCAGAGATTAGAAACAATATAATCCCTCCAAAGAGAGTAGAAAAAAGAAAAGAAAAGAAAGGCAAGAGCAGAAATTAATGAAATGGGAAAAATAAAAACAGGAGAGAGGATCCAGATGCCAGAGGTTGGATCTTTATAAAGATTAATAAATGAGTACTTGTCTAGCATAAATGATCAAGAAAAGGAGAGATGGTATAAATAAACAATATTAGGATTGAGGGGGGAAAATGGGCCAAACCACAGATATAGTGGAGATTATAAAGATAAAAAAATTATGAATAAGTTTATAAAAATAAATGGAAAATTTAGATTAAATGAACAATTTCCTAGAATGGCTCAGGTGGTAATAAAAAATCTGAATGGTTTGGTAACTACAAACAGAATTAGAGCAATAGTTTAAAATCTTCCCACAATAAAACCAAGCCTGGGTGGTTTTACAGGTGAGTTCTCCCAAAGTTCAGGAACAGATATTTTCTTTTCTTTTCTTTCTTTCTTTTTTTTTTTTTTTAGGAACAGATATTTTCAATGTTACCGAACTCTTTCAGAAAGCAGAAAAAGAGTAAACATTACCTCAATTACGTTACAAAATTAGCATAATTCTTTTTTGAAAACCATTGTCAGGGTTGGGTGGGGTGGGGTTCTCACACAGAAGAATAGAAGCAAAAACCCTAAAGAAAATACTGGTATCCTGAGTTCTATCTGTAGTATACTACATGATAATCAAGTTAGGTTTATTTTAGTGATGCAAGTGTACTGCAAACTCAGAAAATCTGTTGGTGTAATTGACATTAAAGATTAAAAAGAGGAGGGGAGATGATCATCTAAATAGTTTCAGAAAAAGCATTCAATGAAACTCAGTGTGCAGCTGAGTAGGAAGAGAAGAGAATTTCCTTCATTTGCTCAAAGGTCCCCATTTTAAAAATGACAATAAATACCTCCTTTAGTGCTGAGATGTTAAAAAAGTTTATCTTTTGAAACCAAGAACAATTCAAGGACATGCATTCTCACTTCTATTCCATTTTGTTCTAGAAGTTTAAGTCTTCCTAGATAAGCACAAAAAGATAAAAGATATAAGAACTGAAAAGGAGGAAACAAAATTAGTACTATGTGTAGATCATATGACCGTCTGCATAGAAAACCTGGAAAAAAAATCTATAAATCGTTAACATTTGAGTTTCCAGCATATGGTTATTAGATATAATATCAATTTGTAAGAGCTCATTGTACTGTCCATACCAATAAAAAGTATCAAGAGTTTTATGTTTTAAAGAGATACCACTTACAAGATCAAGAAATACATATGATATTTAGGAATAAATTTAGAAAAAACACATGTAATAATTTTCTGCAAAAAATTCTATACATGTATATTTAAAAACATTAGAACATTTATATAAATGGGAGGACATACTAACTCCACAGATTAGAAATCACAATTTTCCAAAGATGTCACTTCTTATACAAGTGGTTTATAGATTTAATGAAAGTTCAATTGAAATCCCTAAATGATTTTTCTTAGAAGTTGATGAACAAACTAAAATTTATACAAAAGGGCAAAGAGCTTATTAAAGTCAAAACCTCTTGAAGATAAAGAAGGTAGGGAGACGTCCTCAATCAGACAGCAAAACTCACTACAATGCTACAGTAATTAAGATAATCTGATCTGTCTTAATGGAATAGACAAACAGACCAATGGGACAGATTAACATGCCTAGACTCACCACCCTGAGATCATGCCCTGAGTTGAAACCGGGAGTCAGACTCTTAACCGACTGTCACCCAGCTCTATTAAAAAAATAAGCAACTCAATGGAAAAAGAGCCCCCCCCAAAAAAAGAACATATATTTCACAAAGGAAGAAACCAAATATTAACAGACATCTAAAGATGCTCAACTATTTGTAATCAGAGAAATGCAAAATAAAACCCCAATGAGATGTAATTTTAAACACATGATTGGCAAATATTAAAATTCTTAACAATATCAGGTGTTCCTATGTATAGCATGGTGACTGTAGTTAATAACACTGTATGGCCTATTTGAGAGTTGCTAAGAAAGTAGATCCTAAAAGTTCTTAACACAAGAAAAAATTTTGTAACTACGTATGGTCACTGATGTTAACTAGACTGATGGTTGTTATCATTCTGCAATATAAACACATACCAAAATCATATGTTTTATACCTGAAACTAATATAATGTTGTATGTCAATTGCATCTCAATTTTGAAAAAGTGTTCATGAAGACATGGAGCAACGGGAAGTCTCGGGTGTTGCAGCACCGTAAAAATTCGTACAACCTTCAGCATCGCCCATTACATTTGACCCAGCAATTCCACTCCTAGATACTTAAAGACACTAGCAAAATTCTTGCACACGTAAATCAGGAGACACTTAGAAGATTGTTTAGAGTAGTGTTGTTTGTGATAAATTAAAAAGACTGAAAAGCACCTACAATTTCTATCAACAGTGAAATGAATAAATATAATGTAATAAGTCATAGAATAGAATATCAAATAGCTACATACAACAGCATGAATGAATCCCCAAAATGTTGAGGGGGACAAAAGTGAATCCTGAAAATACTTCAAGGAGTCAAGATGAGATTTTAGAAAATGAGGAATGAGCTGGACCCAGAGAGGAAAGGCTGTCGCAATCATAGAGACAGGAAAAGCATAACCCATTCAGGATCTGCAAATGCTCACTTTTTCCATCAATACTGACCTAACACAGATCTCCTGTATCCATGAATTCACTGCTGATAGCTTTTATAAACCATGAGAAATTCTGTATAAGTGAATTGTTTCTTAGAAATAGTTGCACAAGGGACACCAATACTTACAGTAGCAATGTCCACAATAGGCAAACTATTGAAAGAGCCTAGACATCCATCAACAGATGAATGGATAAAGAAGATGTGGTATATATATATATATATATATATATATATATATATATATAATGGAATATTATGCAGCCATCAAAAAACCTGAAATGTGCCATTTGCAACAACGTGGATGGAACTAGAGGGTATTATGCTAAGCAAAATAAGTCAATCAGAGAAAGACAAGTATCATATGATCTCACTGATATGAGGAATTTGAGAAACAAGACAGAGAATCATAGGGGAAGGGAGGGGAAAAATGAAAGAAGATGATACCAGACAGAGAGATACCAGACAGAGAGACAAACCATAAGAGACACTTAATCTTAGGAAATAAACTGAAGGTTGCTGGAGGCAGAGGTGGGGGGCAGAGGGTTGGGGTGGCTGGAGGATAGACATTGGTGAGGGAACGTGCTATGGGGAGTGCTCTGTATTGGGTAAGACTAATGAATCACAGACCTGTACCCCTGAAACAAACAATAGATATGTTAATAAAAACAAGAAAGAAAGAAAGAAAGAAAGAAAGAAAGAAAGAAAGAAAGAAAGAAAGAAAGAAAGAAAGAAAGAAAGAAAGAAGAAAGAAAGAAATAGTTGCGCAAGGGGAAGAATGAGGTTAGGAAGCTAGTAAAAGAAGTAAAGCAGTTAGAAAAGGAGTACAAATGTTTGCAATCGATTCCTCCTGGGAAGCCAGGTGGAGAAATTAAATCCTGTACTCCGCCTGCCCTCCAGTAGCATTCCGAAGGAGGAAAGGACCAAAGACAAATGTAAGGCAAGTTTCAATGAGGAGATTACAAAGATAGAATCAAACTGCGTTAACCTGGATTTTGGAGAGAGATTTAAAAAGTCTAGACAAATAAATTAAGGTTTTCCCTGAGATTTTCCATCTCAAGCATTTAAGTTACTCACGTCTCCAAGATCACAATGGGAATGAGCAGTTTTTAAAAATCAGAAGGATTTTGTGTCTAGAAAGAAAGACTTTCTGTAGCAGGGCCTAAAAGTAGTATTCAGTTTATTAAAGGTATCAATTAAGAATCTCAGTCCTTATAAATGTTCAAATTCAACTTACAAATCTTGTTTCTTTTTTACTTAGAAATATAGTAATTGTCCAAAAATAAGAAAAGCCATTTCACATTCCTTGATCAGTGTTTAAATTAACTCATAAGTTCAAGAGACAAATATTTCCTCTCATAAATAACAAAAATAGACATTTAATAGTACAGTTGTATATTTAGTATATCTATATGTAATACAAGGTGTCAAATGCCTGTCAAGAAAATTTAACAAATTTTAAAAGTACAATTTTTTTTTATATTTAATCAACTACTGTGACTCCAATAAACTTTAAAATATAGTGAATAAAGCCAAGGGGCTCCTGGGTGGCTCAGTAAGTTAAGCAGCTGCCTTTGGCTCAGGTCATGATCCCAGGTTCCGGGATAAAACCCCACATCAGGCTCCTTGCCAAGCAGGGAGCCTTCTTTTCCCCTGCCTGCCATTCCCCCTGCTTGTGCTCTCTCTCTCTCCCTCTCTCCTCTGTCACATAAATAAATAAAAATCTTTTTTAAAAAAGTACAAAATATAGTAAAGCCAGTAATTCTAATCTCACATGTCTTAAAATCAGATAAAGCATATTAAATGTAGCACAGTAAAGACAAAACTTATTACTTTCCTAAGATCCTTACAAATGCATACCTGACATAACATCAATATTACCTTCATCTTTTTATCCTGAATTTACGAATTAATCCAGTGACAACCAGCATTAGCCCCTCTGGCTGGCTACAGCAACGAAGTTAGAGTTCACTAAGATCTTGCCATTGAACTAGGCGGGATGATCCTTCCTGATCCACAGGTTAACAAGGGGAGCAGCGGTTCAACCTTAGGCTCTGTCTGCTTACCCAATCATTTACTGAAATGCTTTCATAATATCTTTCTGCCTGCTCACACTCCCTCCCAGTTTCCTGGCCCACCCAGATTGCAACATTTTTTTTTAACTGAATAATATATCTTGGAGGGATTTTTTTTTTAAGACCAGTTTGTAAAGAACTTCCTCAATATTCTTAATGACTGTGGTGATTTTTTATTGTCCGGAGGTATGTACCATAATTTATTTAAGTACTTATTTATTAATTAAGATTTATGTTGTTTCTATTCTGTTATTAATTCAATCAGTGATACAATATAAAGCCTTGTACAAATGTAATTTTTTTGTTTTTTTTCTAGCTTTATTAAGATATAATTGATAAATTAAAATTATATATACTTAAGACATATAATGTGATGTTTTGATATACATATACATTGTAAAATAATTGTCACAATCAAGCTAATTAACCTACCCATCACAGCTAACATAATTAAGCTGTGTGTGTGTGCATATGCATGCATTGAGAACACTTGAGATCTACTTTCTTAGCAAATTCTAACTATACATTACTATACATTATATCATTAAGTATACATTATATCCACTACAGTCACCAGCCTGCACATTAGATCTCCGGAATTCATTCATCTTATAACTGAAACTTTGTATTCTTTGACCACCTTCCAGTAGCAATGTCTTTCTGTCTTCTCATTCCTGAACCTCTGTGTCCTCTTTGATGTTTTACTTTGTCATCTGTTTTATCATTTCTATAATCATTAAATGACCCAAGGCAAACCCAGAGGGGGAAAATTAATGCTCGGAATCATAAATTCAGATAGGCACTGGACACTTGATTAGAAGATGAGTCAGAAGCAAAAAAATACTCAGCATATGAAGTATCAATGATAAAGAAAAAAAAAGATTTACAACCATCTTGAAACTATGGGTGAGGGGTAGTTTCCCAATTGTTTCTGACGAGCAGAGGGTGGCGAATAAAAATGACTTCAGTGCCCGTGTCTTAGTCAGTTTGAGCAGCCATAACAAACACAGTACCATAGACTGGGTGGCTTGGAAAGCAGAAGCGTATTTCTCATAGTTGTGGAGACTGGGAAGTCTAAGATCAAAGTGCCAGCAGATCCAACATCTGGTGAAGGCCAGCTTCCTGGCTCATAGACCGCCACCTCCTCCCTGGGTCCTCACTGGCCAAGACAGTGATCAGGGAATCTCCGTGGCTCCATAAGGGCGTTCAGTCTAGCATCAGGGCTCCAACCTCACGGCCCCACCTCCAAATACCATGACATGGAGGATTAGGTTTCAACATTCAAATTTTAGGGGGACACCATCAGTCAACAGCAGCCCATTGCAATGAACTTAAGATGTGTGCAATGTCACTGCCTTTGTCTCTCTCTAGTGCCAACCTCCCCTGGGGGGACATGGATGTTGTGACAGTTATAGTAGAAATCCAAGTGTAATCAGTTATTGCCCCTCCCCACCCGTGGAAGAACTTGGGCACCTCCAAATGCCACCCAAACATTTTTGGTGATCCCCCCACAAATGTCTCACGGGTTTGCATACCCAAATTCACTCACACAGCTGAGGCACCAGTAGTTTTAGTTTAAGCACCGTTGAGTGACCGGCTCGAGACCCCAGGGCTGTTGCATTCAGCTGTGCTTCTCATACACACAGGTGAGCAAGGATGACACTCCATCCTTGTGTGGGACACAGAATGAACTCCTCTCAGTACAGAGTTTGGGGAAACCGCAATATGGTTCTTTCAGAGTCTCTTTTAGCTCCTGAGGGATCCAGCCAAAATGGATTTTTCCCAAGAAATCAGACCTAACATACTACAGAACTTGAACTTCAGAAGAAAACAGAGAAGAAGCGACAGCTTCTGTGTGTATCCATGCTCTGCCCCTTAGGTATTTGCTCCTCAAACACATCATCCTCCCAACACCAACGCATGGCCATTCCAAAATAGAAGCAAAAAACAAAAACAAAACCAAGACACTCCAGTCTCCTTAGAATCTCATCTGAGGACAAGTAAAAAGATTATCCAATAGCATTTGACGTCCTGGGGAGCTGACATCCCTCAAAAGTGTGTCTCAGCTGCTCAGACCCAAGTTCCTTGTCTTCTACTCACAGAGACCTTCTCAGGGAAGTGTGAATGAAAAAGAAGCTTGCTCTGACTATTTCAACTCTGGACTATATAACTAGTACTTTTCAACGTCCTGCCAGGTTAAAAAATCATACCATTCCAGACAGTATGCAGTTTATTAAAACTCTGTTCCCACTGGGGGAGCAGAAATAGCTAATATTATTGTTTTAAATATATTGAAGCCAGATTTGGGGGGTTATTTATTTATTTATTTAATTTTATATTTTTATTTATTTTTTTATTTTTACAAGCTGATAGGATCAACTATCTCCTTTTTTTTTTTAAGATTTTATTTATTTACTTGACAGAGCGATCACAAGTAGGCAGAGAGGCAGGCAGAGAGAGAGGAGGAAGCAGGCTTCCTGCTGAGCAGAGAGCCTGATGCGGGGCTCTATCCCAGGACCCTGGGATCATGACCTGAGCCAAAGACAGAGGCTTTAACCCACTGAGCCACCTAGGCGCCCCATCCCTTTTTTTTTTTTTTAATTTCATTTCTTTTCAGCGTAACAGAATTCATAGTTTTACACCACACCCAGTGCTCCATGCAATGCATGCCCTCCATAATACCCACCACCTGGCTCCCCCAACCTCCCACCCCCTGCCCCTTCAAAACCCTCAGGTTGTTTTTCAGAGTCCATAGTTTCTCATGGTTCATCTCCCCCCCAGTTTCCCTCAACTCCCTTCTCCTCTCCATCTCCGCATGTCCTCCGTGTTATTTGTTATACTGCGCAAATAAGTGAAACCATATGATAATTGACTCTCTCTATGGCCATACCACCCTGAACGCGCCCGATCTCGTCTGATCTCGGAAGCTAAGCAGGGTTGGGCCTGGTTAGTACTTGGATGGGAGACTATCTCCCTTTTTATCCTTCAGAACAATTGGGAGGTGTTTGGTTTTTGCTTTTTTGTTTTTTGGGTTTGTTTTTTTTTTTTCAACTGACTCATTTGGTGGGAATAAATTCACATGTCAGCTTGTGGTCTGACCAATATGACTTATCCATAGGAAAAAGAAGAACCTTTTCAAATTAAGGTATATTCAGCAGTTACACATTCTTGTTTTAGTTTTTCCTTCTTCTTTAAAATGTATTGACCAGCACCCAGGCCACCTAAACCAAGGGCCTGTGCCTGACACACCCATGGAGGAAGGTTGGTCAACATCATTGCATTGTTTTGGTCAATTGGGTTATAAGAAACAGAAACCCGTTTCAGGCAGCTTGAGTAAAGGGGGAGCTACTGCAAAAACAATGGACTATTTCAAGAAGCTGAAAATGTATGCATAGGAAATCCACAGCGGTTGAGAACTCAATGCTTGCTCACTCTCTCTTCTTCCCACCTCCTCAAACCCCACCATGATGGGCTCTCACCTCTACTTCCCTCTGTGCTTCCATCCTCTGGCTTCCCTTGGAAGATTGGTTCTCTCTGTTTACACACCAGTCCTTATGGCCCCAAAAGGTTGCTCTAATCCAGTCTCCTGGGTTGAAGAAACATCCATGGAACAAGAGTGTCTCTATCCCTTAAGTTAAATTTTTGTGATTTAGTTCTTCAGGTTGAGTCAGATGTCCCTGATCTATTATAAAAATAGTTGCCAAACTCTACTCTTGGACAAAGTCTATAAAAGGAACTTGTAAGATGAGAGATGGTCTTTGCAGGCACTCCAAACATGTTCACCATACTTTGTGCTTTCACATTTGAACCTCTTAGCTAGTCCAGCCCTATTTCCTCTGGCGGGTAGTGGGGTGAGAAATAAACCATCCATCCTGGTGAACCTGTACATCGTGTTTGTTTTGCTTAGTTTGCCCGATAGTGATGGGACGAATAAACTCAAGGCCCAAGTGTATAATATTTATTTTTGAAAGAAAAGTTAGGGGGATTATTCTAGCATATTTCAATGTATTAGTAGAGGCATTTATTTTTAACCAAAAATATGTTAAAGTATGCAAATAATCCCTCTAAGCTAGGAATCTCACTTCAAAGAATGTATATTAGGGAAATAATTGTAATAGAATACAAAATGTTATGGGGCAAAGTGCTCATTATGGATATGTAAAACATAACTCTCAATGGGAATTTCAATGACAAATTTAAGTTCTGTGCATGTGGTCAGCTATCACACAGCCTTTCAAAATAACCTTTCTGAAGACTATTCACTAACATGGACAAAGGTTCATAATAAACTAAAGGGGGAAAAAAAACCAAAATAGAAAACTACATGTCTGGTCCCCATTTTATCTTCAATTATTTCTCCATAATGCAGTTAAAGAAAATGAGAAGGAAATACATCAAAATTTTAACAGGGATTATTTCTGAATAGTGGGAACATGGGTAATTTTTATTTTCTTCTTGGTTGTTGATTTCCTTTCCTACTTGTCTAAGGTAAATGTGTATTGTTTTATAATGTGGAACACATTTACAATACTTATCCTAATGGCCTTGTTGCCTGAATTAATTGACTGGCAGCTTCAGACGTCCACCTCACAACAGTGAGCTCAGTGAAACGAACACTAGCGGGGAAAATAGAGAGAGAAGAAAACACTAATGAAGTACCATGAAACATGACCAGTGTTTGCCTTTAGCTTTCAGTCCATCTTTTGTTCTTGTGGGAAGGGCACCATGGAAACCAACAATTTTCATCAAACTGGCCTCAAAGGAGCTGTTTGTTTTCTTATTCTTCGTCTTGAACTGCAAATGCCCCGACAAGATGCTTGCAATCTCCGGTCAACCTTGGTTAACTGTACATCTCTCTGCTTCCGCAGCTGCACGGAGAGGCTGATAGGGTTTGTGAAAACGGTTGCTTCCATCTTTTTTTATGAATGGTGATGTTTGTTATTGCAATAGAGTGTTGACAAGCATGGCAGAGACTAAAAATACAGTTCCTTTTTGAAATAAAACATTCAGCATTTTCACTGGCCGAAGATTTATTTGGCGGTAGTTTCTTGGTTAAAATTCCCTGAGGTTTGTTTATATGGCTATTTTTGTTCTTTATTTTAAGTATATCAGCATTTTTCCACAGCTTCAAGCTATTCTCATCTCAGCATGTAGGAAGTTAATAGGCAGCACAGAAGCTTATTATTTTAATTCCAGTGAAAACATAATTAACTAAAGAAGCAAAGGCAGTAACACCATCCCTTCTGGCATGCTGAAGGACTGACTGCAAATTCAAACTCATCATGTCTCTTGGGAGCACTGGTCCAGGTGACCAAAGGGATGGGCTCAGCAACATGAGGCTCCAAATAATCTCCAGGCATTGCCTGTGAATATGAAACAAGAACCACTTGGAATTTCGTTTTCCTGATGTGGCAAAACTTTACGAGATTTTTTTTTTAAAGAAGCATAAAAGCAATGCCATTCCATTGAAACTGGTTATCTCCTAGAGTATACATTTATTCCTGTGGTACCACCATTCTTCAAAACATCTGTGAAATTCCCATCTTGGGATTGTTTTGAGATATAGTTTATGAAGTGCATCAGAAAATTAATCTTGTTAGTTTCTAATCACATATGAATGAGATTATAAAGTTAGATTACTCAACTTATTTATCAGACTGGGCTCCAGATGCCTTTTGCATTTTCTAAATAGCAGATGCTCTCGCAAAAGCAAAGTTTGCCACCAATAAATCTTTCAAAACCACATGCCTTGGTCTAGGACAGGAATTTCAATATGAGAATTCCCAAAGGGATTAGAAAAATGGCAGAATAAGTGGAATAAGTATATAGCTTTCCAGCCTAACAACTCTGAACTGAGCCACTTGGGTTTGTGAGATCAAACTTTAATTAAAAAAGAAAAAGGAAAGAAATTCTAACATTTTTGTTTCATTCACTCACTTCATAGTGGATGCCAGGCACTGTTCCAGGGGATGTGGCAGCAAACATGGCTGACAGAGGTTGAGCCCTAGCTCCATGGCAATACCAATCTGGAGAGACCTAATTTTAAAAAGTGTTTTAATAGGCGGTTTTAGAGTTAGGTGAATTTGAATTATCTCAGGGAGATATGTATAGATTAGGATACTTCAAAAGTTAGAAAGTTAGGGGAAATTTTTTGAAGTGTTTTTCTTTTTTTTCTGGTGCAGGACTTTGAAGCAAAGCAAGGAAGTGTATTTGTCCTCACCTCAATGTGATTCAAGTGCCTAGACAGCCTCAGAGAATGTGGGGTCCTTCCTAAGATGGAATATACAACCAAATCTACTCACCTGCCTCACCCGGGTGTTATGAAGTAAAGGACTGAAAACTTCAAATGCTGTTTAATTAAAGTATCTTGGCCATCATCAGTAGCAGTGGCAACAGTTTCTAGTAGTTGAGATGTCAAAGGTTTCATCCCTTTGACAAAAAGGCAAAACAGTTAGGGAAACTCAGTTATAGTTAGTCCAGTTTCAGTCAACAAATATAATTTAGACCCCAGGAATGGGGCCAAGATATGAGGATACAAAAATGAATGTTCTGGTGGTGATTTCTTCAGTTGCAAGAACTCATCTAAGTTATCTCAAGTATTGAGGTCTTCCTGAGAATGTAATAGGGATGCACTGTCTCTCAGTTCTCAACTCGGACCAGCTGTGGAAGCTCATCCCCCCGTTTCTATCTGTCTAGATGCCTAGAGAGCTCCAAAGCTTGGTGCTGTCTTAACATAGGGGAAACAATCTTGCTCGTGGAGATGACAGTGGTTTGGCAGATGATATCTAGAAAGACCAGCAGCTTGATATTCCCATTCAGAAGGTCAGCAGAATCTTAACAAAACAGAATTGTATTGCAGTGGGAAGAGCAAAGCTTCTGTCATACTACAAAGCTTCACCTCATGGTGGGTGGAGCTCTCAGTTCCTCCTGGAAATTCAAGGGCTACTATTCATAGTGCTCGTCCTACTTTTCAAATCATCCCCAAAGGTGGGGGCAAAAGACATTCAACTGATTCCCTAAAGTTAAGTCCCCTTTCCCTGCCCATTTCCCAAGTACCACCCTTCTCTCCTCTATGTCCTCAAGGACTGATCCCTATAGAATATCCTCACAGTTTTTTCATAAATGATGTCATTACATCAAAGAAATAAAAGTACCTGCCCTCATTAATCATGATCTTGACTTCATCTACTACTACTCTTGGGTCCTAAGACCTTGATCTTCAAACATTCTAAAATGCTGTGTGGCAGGTGTCTGCTACTATGGCCCTGGCCTCCCCTTACTGCACTCCCCTACTCCCCAACAGCCATCCTCTTGATGAACAAGCCACACGAAATTGTTGGTACTGCATCTCAGACTAAAGGAAAAATTATTATCCAGCCCAGGGATTCTTTTTTGTTAAAAATTATTAACTAATTATTCCCAACTCTCTAAAAATATTAACCAATTATACCCAGTTGTCCAAAGACCCATTCCTAAAATCATCCCATCAATTCAAATTAGTTCCTTCCTCCTGGCTTGAGAAACAAAGATGTTTTTCCTCTCACTGTAAGTGCAAGTCCCTTTCAACAGATAGGCTTGTGCATATGCCATTAGTAATCTAAATTCTCCTTTCAAGTTGCTATTGTATTAATGAGTAGTAGTCAGCTTAACTGAAATTCATAGATAAAATAAATCCCTGTCTATATTTTTTGTTAAATTAATTTGAAATAAATGTGTATCCAGTAGATTTATGAGGTTAGTAGTATAAGGTAGGTAAGAATTCAAATGATTTCTTCTCACACAGAGAAGTTTTATAGACAAAAGAGAAAATTGAAATTGACCTGTGTTGCTAGCCTTTTTGTGACCTTATTAATATCCCCAAGACCTTTAGGAATGTATTTTAAATGCAAACTTGTACTGCCTTTGATATTCCAAGTACCTTGGTCACCAGGAATTTAGATAAGAAATGTTTGGAATGGAAATTACCCTCAATTTCTTCTAAATATAAAAATGATGATGCACATGTATATCTTTTTCCCTTTGCCTTCCAGGAAAGCATACCCTCTGCTGTACCCTGTCTTCTAACATTGTATCACACACCTGCTTTGAATCTCTATGTGGTGAATGATGTATTTACTCTTTCAAAGTATCTCATAACAGCATGATTAGAATATAGGTAGACTTTAGTCATTGATTTATATCTTTATTCTTTAAACATTGTATAGTGCCTAATATATGCCTACTATATGGCATTTGGCTTTGAAAATACACAGACAAAGACAGAGTCTCTACCCTCAAGGAATTAAAGTCTATCTGGGAAGAAAGATGGGTAAATTACTAACTATGACAGAATGTGACAAATACATAATGAAGATGTAGACAACGTGCTTCAGAGACATAGAGGAGGTAGTGAATAATATGTGCTTGAGAAGTTGAGAATTAGTCAAAGTTTTACCTGCTACATTTGGACTAGAATGGCATAGCAGTTGGAAGTGGATGAATCGTGTACACACGGGTACATACACATACTTGTTAGAGTATAATTTTAGATGTCAGCATAAAGCTGTATTATGTTCCAGTTTCACAGCTGGGGAAATCAAGACATGTATTTCACTAGCGTCTCAGTTGGCTTCAGGGCCATTGGGGCTGACCCTGGCATCGTCTGGCACTTCCACTCATTTTCTCTGCCTTGTTTGCTAGAGAATATTTTGCAACAGTGGACGTTCATGATTTCCAAGCACTCAGAAAAATGCTGTTTGACCACTGAACAAATTCTTCTTGATTGTTTTGGATTAAGAACCGCTACTTCGCTGAAATTAAGCCAAAGCAGCATTCAGGAAGCAAGGTATTTTGTTTGAACAGAACATAAATCTAAGCTGGAAATGGGGGCTGCTTGGGTTCCCTGTTCTGAAGCCCTCTCAAGTCTGTGAGTTCTACTGCAAACCCTCACTTCCTGACCTCAGGAACATGGCTTCACAGGTCTGCTGTTCTAAACTCACACTTGCCATTTGCTTTCATTTTGTGGCTTTTAGACCTGTTTCAAGAATGCAGTGCAGAATTGTAATTTCATGGACTATTATGCAATTCTTTATAATGGAGGGCCACTAAGATTGTTGAATTTCATTGGTTACCAAGCCATGTAGATGACTGACCAATGGTTACAATTTGAATGGTCCGCAAAAGTAAAAATAAATAGAATCATTCCACAGTAAATGTAAGCTGCTTTGCGGCCCTTGATAAGGTAACTCTTGGGACATGTATATAAAGAACTAAATGATGACTGAGGAATGAGAATCCCTATTACCAGGGGCGCCTGGGTGGCTCAGTGGGTTAAAGCCTCTGCCTTCATCTCAGGTCATGATCTCAGGGTCCTGGGATTGAGCCCCGCATCGGGCTCTCTGCTCGGCAGGGAGCCTCTTCCCTTCCTGTCTCTCTGCCTGACTCTCTGCCTACTTGTGATCTCTGTCTGTCAAATAAATAAAATAAAAATCTTAAAAAAAAAAAAAAAAGAATCCCTGTTACCTCTGTGATGTGTCTCTCAGACAAACCTACTCCCAGAGATGGCAGTAGTCAGTCAGGCCTCACGGCGGTGTTAACTCACTATGGGACATGAATTGAGCCATGTTAACTTCTTCCCAGCTTAGGTACCTGGACTGCAAAATAAAATAAGAAAACTATGTTGAATTTTTGAAGCACTCATATTTTTAAAAATGTTGTAAGACTAGAGAAAATCTCATTTTTATTTCATTGAAATAACATATGACTACGGACGAAGGTTTGTTACCTTCACACGCAAGCAACCCCAGCAAAGGGGCAGGGGAACAAAAAGGAAAACCCATAGAAAAGTGGACAAAAGATACCAGGGGAAAATTCACAGAGGAAAAAACCCAAAGAGTTAACTGAAATTAATGTGTTGAAGCCCTAATGTGATGATATTTAGAGATGGGGCCTTTGGGAGGGAAGGAGGTCAGGAAGTTGGAGCCTCCATGATGGGATTAGTGTCTGTGCGAAAAAGGAAGAGAGCTAGCCCAAGTGTGGGAGGATACGGCAGGGAAATGGTCATCTGCAAACCAGGAAGAGGGCCCTCACAAGGCTTTAGATTTGCTGGTGCCTTGGTCTTGGACTTTCCAGTTTCCAGAACTGTAAGGAATCAATGTTTGGTGTTTAAGCTACCTGGTCATGGTGATTTGTTACGGCAGCCCAAACTAAGACAGTACTCACTGGGTAATATTTCTTAATAATTCTAAATAGTGACAATTGCAGTGATACTTTGGTCAGAGATTCTCAAATTTTCAATATTAGAAACTCTTTGTTTTGGCTTTGTGATATCTTACATTTCTCTCTTTGTTTCGTGTGTGTGTGTGTGTGTGCATGTGTGTGTACACATATATAATTTTTATATAGTACATTTTTAATGAAAAAGGTGATATATGCTCATAGTAAGAAATTGAGACAATACAGAGTACTAATTTCTACAATTTTACATTAAAAGCCTTATATACTAGATAAATTCCTAGAAGTAGAAATGATGAATCAAAAAGTATGAACATTCAGGATGCCTGGGTGGTTCAATCATTATGTGTCTGCCTTCTGCTCAGGTTCAGGGTCCTGGGATCCAGTCCCACATCGGGCTCCCTGCTCCTCGGGGAGCCTGCTTCTCTCTCTCCCTCTGCCTGCTGCTCCTCTTGCTTGTGCTTTCTCTCTCTCTAACAAATAAATATATAAAATCTTTAAAAAACAAAACAATATTACAAACATTCAAAAACTTGATAGATACTCGTCAAATTTCCAAAGTTTATGCTTCCACCAATAGTAATTGTCTCCATGCACCTTCCCCACACTGGGCATTACCAAAATCTTAAATTTTATGTATTTTAGAAGTTAAAAGTGGTATTTTATTGTGCTTTCCATTTGCACATATTTAATTATTAGGAAATTGAACAGTGTTTTACTTTTATTAAAATCAATAAGCTCTTATTTCAGAGAGAATTGTATAATGCTTCTTGAAATAATAGATAATGCCCTAAAATAATCTAATAAATTAAGGGCAATTTAACTTCTGTTAGAATAATAAAGATGGAAGGTAAAACTTCTAAACAAGTAAAAGGAAATTTGATATGGCTGTAAAAAGTAGGAAAGGAGAAAAAGAAAAAGAAGCCATGGTAAATGGAAAACATGAAATCAGATGGCAGAAATATATATTCTAATCTAATAGTTGTATTATGTATCACATTATATAATATGTTGTTATTGCTAAAGGTTTTTTTAAAAGATTTTATTTATTTATTTGACAGAGAGAGAGAAAGATCACAGGTAAGCAGAGAGGCAGGAAGAGAGAGAGAGGAGGAAGCAGGCTTCCCGCTGAGCCAAGAGCCTGATGCAGGGCTGAATCCCAGGACCCTGAGATCATGACCTGAGCCAAAGGCAGAGGCTTAACCCACTGAGCCACCCAGGCGCCCCTATTATTATTAAAGGTTTTATTTATTTATTTGAGGAAGAGAGAGAGAGCATGAGTTGGGGGGGCAGAGGGAGAAGCAGACTCTTCCCTGCATGGGGAACTCCACAGAGGGCTCAATCTCAGGACCCTGGGATCATGACCTGTGCTGAAGACAGATGCTTAACTGACTCAGCCACCCAGGCACCCCTATAATTATTATTTTTAAATGTAAATAAATTAAAACAAAGATCTAAAGACAGAAAACTTTGGTATTTATTATAATTAATTATTAATATTATTTCCAAGAGACATATTTTTTAAAAGATATGGAAAGGTTGAAAAGCCTAGAAAAGGATGCACTAGTCCAATATGAACCAAAAAATAGGCAATAAGAGTTTAATATTTACATGTAATACATTATATTTAATCTAAAACCAATATTAACAAAGACATATAAGGTAAAAGAAATCATAAAATGGATTATTCAGACATGGCGTTGGCTCATTTCATGGTGAACATTAAAGTCAGACAACGCCCTCACTCCATAAAAGACCTAAGTGTGAAAATAAAGATATAAAATTAATAGGAAAAAAACTGGAAAATTTCTTCCAAAAGTCCCAAGAAGCATAAACCGTAACAGGAAAAACTTAATGGGTTTGATGACATCAAAAGCAGAGACTTCAAGTTAATGGATAAAGGCTCATATTTCCTAAGCAAAATTCTGAAAATTCTTAAAGGGTATTCATTCATCTGCTCTTACTACCTCTCCCATCAGGGGTTACTGTTCATCTGACAGATGGGGCCTCAGGCACAGATCAGCTCAGTAACTTGTCCTAGGACACCCGTGGAGTGTAGGAGCGAGAGATGAGCCCTAGAGATGAGCCCTAGCTTGAGAGACCTCGGGCTCCACCACTCCACTGTATTGCCTCTAGAAGACACAACAGACCAAGGAAGCATGGGTAACAGGTGGGGAGAAAGTATTTTAAACAGCTGAAACTCACATAATGGAACACGCAAGCAACCCCAGCAAAGGGGCAGGGGAACAAAAAGGAAAACCCATAGAAAAGTGGACAAAAGATACCAGGGGAAAATTCACAGAGGAAAAAATCCAAAGAGTTAACTAATATGTGCACAAATAACTCAGTCTAGCTGGTAATTTAAAAATGCAAATTTTTGAATAGATCGACTTTACTGGCCTAATACCAAGACCTCCCACCCTTATCTGCTGAAGAAGTAATGAATGAGTAAATAGGCACATTTTGTACCAGAAGAACCCGCGCCTGCCACTCTATCCACCTGTACTTCTTCCAGCCCCAGGCACAAGGCACACAGCTGAAACTCTGACCCCACTTTGGAATTGATTACCTCCTACCGTTAACAACTGGATATGATTTTGTTTTTCACTGGACTCCCAAAGTGATTTGCTTATACCTTTGCTAGTGTCCTAACCAGACGCTGCCTTCTCCAGTAGTTCCTTGTGGATATGTCCTACAACTTACCATCTAAGAGCAGGAACTCTGAGTCGTCTAGAATTTTCTGTAGGATTAGCATAATGTTTTGCACGTAACAGGAGTCCAATAAATATTTATTGAATTGAATTAACTGAAAGTGTGGTATGTTAAGCTCCCAGCTAGTAGACAGGCGAGCTTTGAAAATGGAGAAAAACAAAGGGGGTGTGGAAATGACAAGGTTGAACTAGACCAGCAGTTTCCAAAGTGTGATCCACAGAACACAAATCCTATAAATTCCTACCTGAAGAAAGGTCCGGAGTCAAATCATTCTGGAGAGTGCCACATAATACCCACCCACCCACCCCACCCCTTTGGGAATCATAAACACAGGTGTGCTGGAGCCAGTTTGCTCTGGCTTGGGAATTCCAATCGTTACATTTTTAGGAATGTTATGAGCAAATTATTAAACATGGTCAGTATTAAAAATTAAATTCTATGGGGTGCCTGGGTGGCTCACTGGGTTAAGCCTCTGCCTTTGGCTCAGGGTCATGATCTCAGGGTCCTGGGATCAAGCCCCGCATCCGGCTCCCTGCTCAGTGGGGAGCCTGCTTCCCCCTCTCTCTCTGCCTGTCTCTCTGCCTACTTGTGATCTCTGTCAAATAAATAAATAAAATCTTTTTTTTTTTTTGACAGAGATCACAAGTAGGCAGAGAGACAGGCAGAGAGAGGGAGAGAGAGAGGGAGAAGCAGGCTCCCTGCCTAGCAGAGAGGCCGATGTGGGGCTCAATACCAGGACCCTGAGATCATGATCTGAGCGGAAGGCAGAGGCGTAACTCACTGAGCCACCCAGGCACCCCTAAATCAAATCTTTTAAAAAAAATACATTCTAGAACCTACACAGAACTAAATTATATTAAAAACAAAGGTGATAATTACCCAAACAATCCTTCTGAATTCCTTCATTACTTCTTGCTTTTATGCTGGCTCTCGAGGTCACTTACATCTACCGTCAGTATCGTGAGTGGTCCAGACAACCAGCTTCGTGATCACTGATGCTGGGTTGGTAGCTTAAACCCCAGAGAGAATATTTATAGCACAGACATCAGCAGATGTTGCAAGGAAGGGCTTTTTCTCCGGAGAACCTGTTGTGTAACAGATCATCACCTGGTCACAAACATCAGTCTGTTAAAAATCCGTGAACGCCCTACAGTAAACACACACCCTTCACTGCTCAACAAATCACTGCTCTAAACTTTAAGGGGTCAAAACCGTTATTTTAATGAGTCACCTCTATTGACATCCTGAGACACAGCCTTTGGGACAAAACAGGCTAGAGGATCCCTTCAGGCCGTTTCTAGTTCTTCCGATGCGTGTAAACAACAAACCTGTTACCCAGAAACTGATCATCCCCACTTCTCAGCTTCTCGGTGTACTGGGGATGCAGATAAGGTAAACCGATCTTACCTCTTGAAAAGGTCCAAATAATTTAAAAGGATTCCTATTTCCCTGAAAATATTGACAGATTTGCTTATGATTTCTCAGTTGCAAGCAATTTGATAGGGCAGAACGCCAGAGGGAATGATGGTATTTTCATTCCATTGGTAACTGAGGTCCTCAATGCCTCTTCTGGGTAAGGGGACTTTATAGGATTTTTGGAGACAGCAGATCTAGATTACACAGGAGGAACTGCATGGAAAGCTAGGCAATTACTATAAATGAAATGCAATATGACCCCAGTGTTTCTATTTCAAAGTGGTGTGATAAATACAGTTCGTGAACTATCTTCGCCTGAGTTTGCCAGATCTCAGAAGCCTTCTCCCAGATGCCCACAGCAAAGTGCATAAACTCTTGGCTCAAACTCCAAAGTGACCTACCCGTGCTCCAAGATACAGCTCAAATATATTGGTAAGATGCCTCCTGGCTTTGTGGCCAAGCTCACAAGAAACTGTTTTCAAAAGATCTAATTGAAGCCAATTGTATCTGGACTGATAGTCAACGTGAGTGAGGCTGGGTGGTCCCAGGACAGATGGGATTCTTGGTGGGGTATTTTCAAGGAGTGCCCCTTCCAATTGGGAGCAGTTTCAGTTCAGAGAAGCCACATGCGATTTGGCCTAAGCCCAGAGAGAGGTGATTGTATCTCTCCAGTCAGCTCAAAGTGGCCACATCTGCTTTGGAATAATATTTTCATAAACATGGACATCTTCATTTTGTGAAGGGTCTAAAAATGTTACTCTGCCTCTTAGGTGGTTCTTTCAAAGGTGAGAATGAGGAGAGGGGAGGGCAGAGGGAGGAAAGCCTTTGCTTGTCCTCTTTCTCTCTTTGATCCCTAAGCACAGAAGAAGAGGACAGTTGGCCCAGCTCTGGCTTCTGGCTTCGGCTGGCCCCGACCCAAGACTTGGGGTCTTCAGCTGAGGACCATAGGGTAGCTCTTCTTCTGCTTCGGCCCACAGTGGTGATAATTGGGCAAGTTTAACCACCAGCATGGGCTCAATCAGACCGGCAGCTGAGCCAGTGAGCGCACCCTGGAGCCCCAAGCTGGGTGACGTGGTGTGACAGGATGGGGTCTCAGGAAACAGCTAATGACCAACCCAAACCGCCATGCTGCGCATTCTAACAACTGCCGTGGGCATACTGAAGCCTGCTGGCTGAACGTCATCCCGGCTTGCCTGCACTCCTCCTCAGAAGGGTGACTTGCTCATGACACATTTTCCAGTTCCCTAAATCGACTCACGTAGAACACTTGAGGTATGAGTAACGAGGGAGTGGCTCGTGAAGCATAATAATGCCATGACCGACTATGTCTAGCTTAGAACTGAAAAGGGGCACTGATATGTATCTACCACTCACTTTATCCTCAAAAGAGCCTTGTTGGATAAGGATTATCCCCCCTATGTTATCAATGAACCCTTATACCATAGCTCATAAAGTTCCAAACTCAAAGTTGCACCACTGAGAACTGGTAAGCTCAAACTGGTACATGCGGCTGTCTGGCCCCCAAACAGGGCTCGCTCGGCTATACAAGGTAGAAAAGTGGTTGGAAGCCCAGTTCTGGAGCCACCTGGCCTGAATTTGAACCCCATCTCTGTTGCTTAGCTACTCCTGTGACCTTGGGTAAGTTACTTTCGGCAGTGTTGTTGGAGGATTAAGTGATTGATTCCTCAGGACCAGTCCTGGCACAGGGTAATCACCCGATCAACGTTAGGCGTTTCTCACCATGCATCTCTCAAGATTGCCAACCAAGTCCAGCCCATTCATGGCCTGGATCTTTCTAGGTTGATGGATCTGAAATTTACTTTTAGTTTCACCTCATTTCTACTCACAAGTCAGACCCTGGGTATCTAACAAAGTAAACACTTCAGGCTTCACTTCAGCTTTAACAGTTCAGAGATATCGTTAGATAATTTCAGAGATCATATTTGTTGCTTGTTCCACGTTATACTTTAATTTTTACTCTAATCTCACTAAATTGATGTACTTATCAACCAGATGAAGTCTCTAATGCTGAGAGAGAGGAGAGCTGGCAGCAGGGGTGATTTCGGAGTTTGGGGACTCGGGGGACAGGATGACTTGGGTAGAACACTGGCCTTTGAGGTATTTTTGGAACTGAGTGTTTTCCTAGGTTTTACTGTTATTCAGGTATGTGAGACCAACAGATTAAGAGATGACTGCCATCTTAAAGATAGCTTGTTACTCACAGTTCCTAAGAGAAGAGAGCATGCCTCACCGCAAGGGACCACACATGGAAGCACAGGGCTGGCCAGGAGGAAGAGGGAGAAGGGGGCCAGTTTGGTGGGTGGGTGAGAGTTTTTATTGTAGTTTCTGTAGGAAGAACGAGAAAGGCAGGGTAAGCTAGTTAGGACTGGCTAGCTTGAATCATTTCACGGGGCTCTGGAGCATAGGGGCTGTCTCTAGTGGTCCGGTAGCTGGCCAGAGGTGGATAGCAGCCTAGAGCATGAAAGCTCAGACAAGAAAGTGCTGGGTGTGGGCTCTGGTTGGTTGGTCTGTATTTGATGAGTACAATTGTAGGTGAGTTGTTTACCATCTCTAGGAACCGACCTGCCCTGGGAGAGTTGGTCCCTCCAGGGTCACAAGGCCCAGAGGTTAAAACATCATCAGTATAGGGGCACCTGGGTGGCTCAATGGGTTAAAGCCTCTGCCTTCGGCTCAGATCATGATCCCAGGGTCCTGGGATCGGTTCTCTGCTCAGCAGGGAGCCTGCTTCCCCCTCTCTCTCTGTCTGCCTGCCTCTCTGCCTACTTGTGATCTCTGTCTGTCAAATAAATAAAATCTTTTAAAAAAATCATCAGTATATAGACATAGAAGACACAGTTAATATAATGAGGTATGGGGCACTCGGCACCTGCAGTAGAGGGAGGGAAGAATCCAGAAAGGGGAGAAGATGAACCAAGCTTCCGTGGAAGCACCTGGGCAAGTGCTGTCAACCTGATTCAAGTTTTTCTCTCCTCCCCCATCACCCGCATCTCCTATGGTGGCCTCAGGGGAACTAGTATTTTCTGCGTATCCAGCCTTTTCTTCTCCATGGTCGGTGCCTTGATACCCCAGCTCACCTCTCCCTGTCCTTCTCCACAAACACCTGGTGGTCAAGGCTCTTGTCTTCTCTGGTTGGGCCCTAGGAAACCTCACTTCTTAATCCTGGCTTCAGCAGAAGGCAGCAACTTTGTCACACTTCAATCCTATCAATTAGCATGTACAAACAGGCCTTTTACGGAATACCCACAGGCAACAAAGACATACATGGATTCACAATGGGTCACATTCATCCGTAGAACATGAAGTTCTCGGTGGGGGCTTCCATCTCAATAGGCTTTGTCCAAGAGCTATCTGTGCCCTCCTAAAAGGGCAGGGCCAGGGCAGACAGTTCTGAAGCTGACCAGGCTCCACTTTCTGGGCAAAGAGCCGAAAAGCTGTCTGGATATAGCGGGAGCCCACCGGAGTCATCCCGGACCAGACCAGCATGGGCAGAAGCGCCTAGAGACACCAAGGGAGCTCCCCAGAGGCGCCATTTGTATTCCTCACTTTGCAGTGTTGGCAAACTCTAATGTGAATCGTTTGCAACGTTAATTGGGGAAAAGACAGTAACTTAGAGTTCAGACGGCAAGCAGTTTCCAGGGATTCTGGGGCCTTTTCAAGGTCTGTTTGCTAGAAGCCAGTTTGACATGTATGAGCAGAAGGCAGCCATGCTTCACTCCTGCCAACCTTTCGTAAACGGACACCAAGCCCTGGATCTAAAACCATCGGTTTTCCTACCTTATGGTGGCATTCGGAAGTTTCTGTCTTGGGGTTGAGATTTCTGGGAATCCCTTAGCTTCTAGTAAATTCAAGCACACAGAAGCGAAGCAGACATGAATAGAATTACATAATTGTTTTCTCATTGAGAAACCTTCCCATGTGAGATATTTTAAAGCACTTTGGATAAGGCAGCATTTCCTTCTGTGATTAAAAATAAAAAGAAGAAAGAAAGATCTGACACAAAAAGACTTAACAGAGAATTTATACAAGAGTTGGTCTTTAAAATTCTGATTTTTTTACAGTTTATATCTCAGTATCCTTGTATATACAATATTTTATTTGAAGTTTTACAATAAAACATACGCTTAAACTCTCTGCGGTATGTAAACCCAGATTATCAGCACTTATTACAAAATCCAGACTTTGAAGAATGGATGTTTTTCCTTCCGCTTCTCTTGGAGTATTGGTCAAATGTGAAGCCCAGATGCTTGAGCTTTCCCCAACATCCCGACATATAGTCTGCTTCTCCTGAGGACATCTTTTCACTCTCCCCTCTCTGCCTTCTGCCCATTTCATGCTGCCCATCCACAAAGACCCCTCTTCCTTCATCAGTAAACCTCCTGATCATCCCCAAGTCAAGCGTGGCTTCTTCTCTGGCCCTCACAACCGAAAGTCAGGTCTCTTTCCTTTGGCAGCACAGACCAATGACTATTGACAGGTGGCTTTTTGTTTTCATTTTGTTTTTATTATTGTTTTTGTTTTTGGTGGGCAGTGATAACAAAGTGATAGTACAAAGCTCCCAGGAGGGAAGGGACCTGAGAAGGTTCTCTTTTTTTTTTTTTTAATTTTCTATCATAAAATACTGTTGACACTTAAACAACTTGGGGGCTGGAGGCCCTGACCACCCACAGAGGTGAAAATTCCTCTGTTATTAAGACAATCTTAAGAGGGGTTCCTGGGTGGCTCAGGCCGTTGGGCACCTGACTCTTGATTTCGGCTCAGATCACGATCTCAGAGGTCCTGGGATTGAGCCCGCCTCTAGGTTCCTCACTCAGCAAGGGGTCTGCTTGAGGATCTCTCTCCCTCTCCCTCTGCCCCTAATCCTCGTACCTTCGCAGTGCTCTCTCTTGCTCTCAAATAAATAAATCTTTTTAAAAAAAAAGAAAGAAAGAAAATTTTAAGAAAGAGAAAATACATTTTCAGTACTGTCCTATATTTACTTTAAAAAAAATGCATATAAGAGACTGGGCACAGTTCAAACCCCCGTTTTTCAAGGGTCCACTACAGTTCCTCCACTGCTCTCTTAAAATGTCACTTAGCCACATTAATGCTAACTTTTCTCTGAGGTATGTCTTCTTTCCCCAGCTGGACTGAAGCGCTCTCGCTTCTGTGGTCTGTAGCCTGCAGACGGCGGAGCAGTCCCGGGAGGTGATGAAGCAGCTGCCAAGTCTTCTTGCTTCATCACTCTTACTCCTCAGCTCCATCTAGCTTAGATTTCCACCTCCTATAGTACTCAGGCTTTCTTGTGCAGCCAGAGGAGCCAGAACATTCCACAGCTGTGAGTACACGAGGGCCGCAAGATGCTACCGAGCCGGTGGGGCCGAATTTGGCCCTCTGCATTTCATCTCCAGAATTTCAGAGGCTGCTGCTCACTGCATTTGCTGGAAATACACCGGGGAGACCCAATATGTGGAGCGGCGAGAAAGACTTCTGTTTTATTGCCAGACTTGAAACCAGACCTGAGAGGTACTTAAAACTTCAGTTACGTGAGCAAAGGGGTTTCTTTACACTTGAAGAGGGGCTCTTACATCTCCAAGTTGGAAGAGGTTCAACAGCAGAGGTCAAGGAGCCATATGTTGGCTGGCTCGACTCATCAAGGAACAGAGCATGGGCTCAGCAGCTTTAAAAGCAAACAAAACAAACAAACAAGCACTTATCCACAGATCTGGCTTTCCTGCTCATGTACCAAGCCACAGCAAGTGTCCCTCTTCTTCCGTGGACACACAGTCCCTGCCATGGCAGGGGCTCGAGCCTCCGCACTGCCTCAGGAGTGCCCTCCCAGATCCTCAGAGTTGCCCGTAACGATGCCCAGAGCCCCTCTGAATTCTATGCAGTCCCGAATGTGGCCGGAGCTCATCCCAAGGCAATGAAAGCGGCCTCTTTGCTGTGTTTTGAGAAGCCTTGGGGAGTGTCAGGAGCCTGTCGTATGCTTCAAATGCCACATTTCAGAGGGGGCTTTGGGTTAGACCACCACCTCCTATTAAAATGCAACACACACACACACACACACACACACACACACACACGCACATGCATACATACACAACCCCGGGACCAGAGGAGATGAACATATCTCACATCCCAGGCCTTGCCCTCCCAAGATATCTGCTGGAGCCTGTCACAGAGGGCTTGAGTCCTTCAGAAACTCTCCGTAAGACAGGTGTCTTATTCAGCTCAGCCTGCTGTCACAAAATACCACAGACTGGGGGCTTAAATAACACATATTTGTTTCTCAGAGTTCTGGAGTCCAAGAGTCTAAGAGCAAGGGGTCGTCAGATTCAATTCCTGGTGAACACCTCTTTCTGCCTTGCGACCTTCTTCCTGTGTCCTCATATGGCAAAAAGAGAGAGAGATGGGAGAGAGAGAGACAGAGACAGACGGAGACAGAGAGAAATAAAGAGAAAGAGACAAGGTTCTGGTGTCTCTTCCTCTCCTTAAAAGGGCATTAATCGGGGCTCCTGGGTGGCTCAGTGGTTAAAGCCTCTGCCTTCGGCTCGGGTCATGATCCCAGGGTCCTGGGATCAAGCCCCACATCAGGCTCTCTGCTCGTCAGGGAGCCTGTTTCCCTTCTCCCTCTCTCTGCCTGCCTCTCTGCCTGCCTCTCTGCCTACTTGTGATCTCTGTCTGTCAAAGAAATAAATAAAATCTTAAAAAAAAAAAAAAAGGGCACTAATCCCATGATGAGGGCTCCACCCTCATGACCTCATCTGTACCTAATTACCTCCCAAAGGCCCCATATCTTAACATCATCACATTTGGGGTTAGGGTTCCAACATATGAATTGGACGGGGAGGGGACACAAACATTCATGCCATAGCAGCGTGAGAACTGAGAAACAGGATCAGAACGTGTCAGTCTGTGATGACTCATGCAGCTGAAAGGTCATGAGGCCAAATCAGGCCTGGAAAAGCCAAATGAAAAACAAGCCCCAGGGGTGCCTGAGTGGCTGTTGGTTAAGTGTCTGACTCTTGGTTTCAGCTCAGGTCAGGATCTCAGGGGCCTGGGATGAGCCCCATGTCATCAGGCTCCGTGCTCAGCACGGAATCTGCTTAAGATCCTCTCCTGCTCTCCCTTTCTCCCTCCCCCTTCTCTCTCTCTCTCTCTCTCTCCCTCCCTCAAATAAATAAGTAAATCTTTGAAAAACAAAAACAGAAAACAAGCTACAGTTGAGGTGGGGGGAGCAAAATTGGTGAAAAGAGATGAGCAGTCACCTGTACCTCGAGGCTAGGGAAAGCGACACTTAGAGCTGAGCTGAGGCCTACTAATGGCAGCACGGGAATGGGTTTCCACACCTCTGGCTGCTGAGGTCTCCAGAGTTTCTCAAAATCAGGAGTCTCCTTCCAGATCCAGCACCAACCCTCTTAGGCTCCTGCTTCAGGAGGCTAGTGACTTGTTTTTCATGTATATTCCTACCATAAGCTGCCCTTTACCCAAGTTCGTCTGAGCCAAGGGAGACTGGAACAGCACTGACATCAAGTGCCATCTCAAAGGCCATCCCCAGCTGAGCAAGGTGAGAGGAGAGTCCCATGGAAAGAAGGCTCTTATTATATTCCCCGAAAAGATACTCTAAGTTCTAACCCTCAAAACGTAAATGTGACCTTGTCTGGAAATAGAGTCTTTGCAGAGGCAACTCAGACGTAAGTTAAGATGAGGTCATTCTGGAATGGGGGGGGGGGGGCTTGAATTCAATGCACCTGGTGTCATTATAGGAAGAGGAGAAGGGACACAAACACAGACACGCAGGGAGGAGGCCATGCGAGATGGAGGCAGACGTTGGGGTTACGCAGTGGTAAGCCAAAGAACACAGAGGATTTCCAGCAAACACCAGAGGAGAGGAGAACAGTATGGAACAAACTGTCCACTGGATCTTCAGAGAATGCACAGCCGGCAGACACCTAGATGGCAGACTTCTGCTCGAAAGAAAAAATTTCCGTTGTCTTAAGCCACCCAGACTTTGGTGACTTGTTACAGCAATCCTAGGAAACTAACAGGTGCTCTTAGGGAGTTCAGAAAAGTCCCAGGATCCTGGGTTTGGCCCAAAAAGGGCAGGTGCAACCATGGGCCTTGTAAAAATGCTGTCTGTCAGCCTTCCGGACAGTGAAAGATACAGAGCAGGCTCTGTATGACACGCTGCCCCTCACCTCAGCAGCACTCATAGAAAATGCCAGAATGTCCAATGAGTGAATGCTGGCTACAAGCAAAGAAGGAGGAAGTGTAGGAGGAGAGCAAGAGGGGAAGGAGTCGGGGGAGGAGGAAAAAAGAAGGGGGAAGAGAGAGGAGAGGGAAGAGGAAGGGAACTGGGAAAAGGGAGAGGAGGAAGACACTTGCCTTGTAAGGCAGCATATTCACAGATGCCTGGCATTAGAACTTGATGTCTTTGAGGGAACCATTGCTCAGCCTATCACTGGGTCTTTAAGTAAGTGCATATTAACACAGATATAAAAACGTGTCTCTCTCTATTGTAACTCAAAAGGAATTGCCTTTACATTGGAGAGATCGTAGCATGGGACCTACTTTCCACATTTATCCTTCTTGTTTCTCCCTTCAACCACCTACGTAATGCCCTCCAAGAAGAACCAGTCTGATAACCTCAGGGATAAAACAGCCTCAACTGGACTTGAACAGACGTCTCCCAAGCCAGCATCATGGCTGAGCCAGCGTCCTTTGCTTCATTTTTCACACGCAGGAGACTGCAGAACACTGTAATCAGCAGTCAGCATTGCCTTAAATTGGTAATCTGCACCAAAGTGTTGGGTCACAGAACAATGGGGTCAATTCAGACGGGGAAAAAAAGTTGGTCACATTGGTTGGCTGATTTTCATGTAGGCAAAACAACCATTTGATTGATGGACTCTTTCATTTTTCATAGTTATTTTAGCACCTTATAACCACAAGCTAAGTGTGCCATTTATATAACTGTACAGTAGTCTATTTACAGGGTTATCAAATGTTTTAATTCATCTATGAAATCAACAGGAACCCCTCCCAGAACTCACATTTCCCAGCGGCACACCCCACCCTCACGAATCCCCACCCCGCCTCTCGTTATTCCCATTCAGCCCAGGTCAGAGCTCTCCATCGAACTGGGTCACGAATTCTTCAAATTTTTTTTAACTCAACAAATATTCCCTGACTGCTTATTATGTGCCAGGCACTGAGCTGAATCCAGAGACAAAAAAATGTAGCGGGGACAGAATGAGGCAGACTGAACATTTTTTAACGGGGGGGACTCTAACAAGCTCTTACCAGTCTGGGTGAACTTGATAGTTGGGAGGGGATTTGGAGAGGCTTTGCAGGCATTCAGGGGAGGGTCATTTGAGTAGCTCCTTCTTTGTGTGCTTAGATAGGCCAGTGTCACGTGGGCAAGCACCACTCCTCTTGCTGTGATTGGATCAAACCGCACCCCATGGTTCTACAAATGGGTAAATTTGCCAAAGTGCCCCAGGTGCCTGTTCTAGGTGTCTGCGGGGTACGAGGTACAGCAATACAGCAGTAATATTTTCAAGCTTGGAGAAGTTACAGCTCCAAGATAAGGGAAGGAAATTCCAGCTACACAGCCTGAGGAAACAGACCCAAGAACCAATCAGAAATAAGAATCGAAATAAATAAATAAATAAATAAATCAAAAAAAGAAATAAGAATCGAATGAAGAGACTTGATGAGGGATCGGGGGAGACAAATGCAAACAGCTTTCAGGACGCCATCTTAACATGACCCCTTGGTTGGGGCCCAACTCAAAATCAGGGGAATCCATTCAACTCCGTGATAGTCATTCAGAGGATGGCCAAATTACTATATTAGCATCATACACATAAGCAAATATATATGTCAATTCTATTTGCCATTACCTCCTCCCCTTTTGTTTTTGTTTTGTTTTGTTTTGGTTTTGTTTTTTTTGTAAATATTTTATTTATTTATTTGACAGACAGATATCACAAGTAGGCAGAGAGGCAGGCAGAGAGAGAGGAGGAAGAAGACTCCCTGCTGAGCAGAGAGCCCCACACGGGGCTCGATCCCTGGATCCCGGGATCATAACCCAAGCTGAAGGCAGAGGTTACCAGGATGATTTCTATCACTACCAGAATGCCTTAGGCCAGAAAAAAAGAGCCCTGTATAAGAAAAGGAAATGCAAGCAGAGAAGGTGAGGCATACAGGGTAGGGAGAAGGGAAAGATGAAGCCAAGATGGCAGGGCCACCGCAGGAATACCTTCTAGCATCTAGGATTTACAGGGTCCTGCTTTTCTTTCCATAGAGAGGACCCAAAAGTGCTGTTGGACCAAACTATACCTACTGTCTATTAATGAGCTAGTAATTTTACATTTCTGAAGACCTCCAGATAAATATCCATCTCAAAATCTCTATATCAGGAAAGTCACCAGAAGGCATTTCCTTTTGGTCCTCAATTTACTAAGGGCCTACAACACGAAATTGCTTTTGTAAAAAGGTACAGTAGCACAGCTGGCTAAAGGTCGGTTAAATCTTTTTAAAATGGGGACCAAAATTTCACACTAAATAAAAACTAGTTGATAGGAACTTAATCTTGAATAATAAAGCTAGAACTTATAAAAAATGGATTTATATTGGGGCGCTTGGGGGCTCAGTTGTTAAGCATCTGCCTTTGGCTCAGGTCAGGATCCCAGGGTCCTGGGATGGAGCCCCATATCAGACTCCCTGCTCAACGGGGAGTCTATGTCTTCCTCTCCAGCTCACCCATGCTTGTGTTCCCTCTCTTGTTATCTCTCTCTGTCATAATAAATAAAATATTCTAAAAAATAGATTTATATTATGTTTAACAAAATTTATGCTAAATTGCAACTATGCCTTAATTTATTTTTTTTTTTAAGATTTTATTTATTTATTTGACAGACAGAGATTACAAGTAGGCAAGAGAGGCAGGCAGGGAGAGAGAGGAGGAAGCAGGCTCTCTGCAGAGCAGAGAGCCCGATGTGGGGCTCGATCCCAGGACCCTGGGATCATGACCCGAGCCGAAAGCAGAGGCCTTAACCCATTGAGCCACCCAGGCGCCCCACAACTATGCCTTAATTTAAAAAAAAGATCGATTGCATGAGGATTTTCTTGAAAGGGTGATTATCATTTTTCTTTTTCTTTATTCTATTTTATTTATTTATTTTAGAGAAAGAGAGACCACCTGAGCTAGTGTGGGGAGAGAGAGAATCTCAAGCAGACTCTGCTGAAAGTGGAGCCCAAAGCAGGGCTCAGTCTCATGACTGTGAGATCATGAACTGAGCCAAAACCAAGAGTTGGATGCTTAATGGACTGAGCCACCCAGGCAGCCTGAGATTATTATCTTTCAAAGAAATTGCATGATAGCCTCATAAGACATAGTTCACTTGATATCCAAGTTTGGCTTTTTCAGTGTGGTTATAAAGTAATTTCAAAAAAAATCTAGGACATTATTAACTTTCCAAGGCTTCCCTTAATCTTGTAATAATCAATTATTTTCTGCCTAGGGATATATCCTGGCCTTACCCATACTAGATTTCTCTTCTTCAACTGTTCACAGGTTAACTCTGCCAGACTCGTGTTGTTCAAAACTTTGAGTGTGATTCCAACAATTTTCCAACATTACCTTCATCAGTTTTATAAATTCCTGAATCTCTTGTTTTTGTATTTTAATTGTTGTATGTTAACAATATCTGACCATCAGCAAGAGACAGGCCACAAAGGCCTTAACTTTGAGGAGCTGAGAAATACTCAACCATTACGGTGGGATGGTTGTTTGTCATATCATTAGTGAATACTTTCTGGCTGTGATGGTTTTTGCTTGCCTCTGACTTTAGCTTCCCTGTGATTCCTGAAACCTCATAACTATAGAGACTCCTGTAATGAATACAGGATTAACAAGGACTCCCTACAATTTGAAACGCATATTGTCTCAGAGACTAAATTCTTCATCCAACTCGAAAGCCAATTTAGCCTTTCATATATGCACACTGGAGTACGATAACTTGTTTGCAACTATAGTCACTCTCACTTGCAAATGAGTTTTATGACAAATGCATCCTGGGTTGTGAGTATACCAGAAATCTACCTTCCCTTCCAGCCAGAAGGCATGGCTATAGTGGCAGCCTCCTGGGCACTGCAAGGTCACTAACTGTACTATAGGATGAAGCAGGGCACTGTTTATAAACCCCTTCTGCCTCTAAAGGTTCATGACAAGGTGACTCTCTCTACATCAGTGAAGACACATCTCTGGGTGGGTAGTTCCAAGTGTGCTACTGTGGGGATCTAGAAGCACTGGTAGGAACACCAACAGATCCTTCTCCTGGCCAGAAGCAACTTCTAAACTCAGTACTACCTGGATATTTATCTCTGTTTAGTTTCAATGCCTGATTTCTTTAGATATACTATGGTTTATTTTTAAATACTAAGTATACTGGCAATTATTCATGGTTGGGACATAGTTTACCTTGATCCTTTGGTGGAGACAATTCATGTGCTTAAGTCATTTAAAGCAAGCAAACCAGGCATGCAGGAAGAGAACAGACAAAAAAGGAACAGAAATACCAACTTCCTTAGTTAATTTCTTTCTTTTTTTCTTTTTTTATTTCTTTACAGCGTAACAGTATTCATTGTTTTTGCACCACACCCAGTACTCCATGCAGTACGTGCCCTCCCTAATACCCACCACCAGGCTCCCCTAACCTCCCACCCCCCCCCCTTCAAAACCCCTCAGGTTGTTTTTCAGAGTCCATAGTCTCTCATGGTTCACCTCCCCCCCAATTTCCCTCAACTCCCTTCTCCTCTCCATCTCCCCATGTCCCCCGTGTTATATGTTATGCTCTGCAAATAAGTGAAACCATATGATAATTGACTCTCTCTGCTTGACTTATTTCACTCAGCATAATCTCTTCCAGTCCCGTCCATGTTGCTACAAAAGTCGGGTATTCATCCTTTCTGATAGAGGCATAGTACTCCATAGTGTAGTTAATTTCTAATGTGTGTAGTCTTATTTCCAATTATGACTGAAGGCTACCTCGTTTTTTGTCTAGTGAGTTTCAAATATATTATTGTAATAATCAGGCAAAATGTTTTTTTCCATATTAATGCTGAATTATTGTTATTCCTAAAGAAGTACAGGAGGCATTAGATCTGAGGTTGCCAGTAACCACTGAACTATAACTTAAATGGTTTTATGTTTTAAACCACAAAAAGTCAATGACCACATTTCCATTACATGAAACTGAGGCCATATTTATAGAAATTGAATTCACATCATAAAAAAAATGGATCACAAAATAAATTTTAAATTCTAATAACATTTACATACATTTTAAAAACAATAATATAAAAGCTACATTGCAAGGATCCAGAACTATCATCCAGCCATAAACAACTATAACACTGGAGAAAATACAGGAAACAGATATTTTCAGACATTGTACAACAAGCAGTGTTGGGTTGTTCTTCCTAAGAAAGGAAAACAAATGAAGATAACCCTACCATCAACAAAGCTTTCTGTTTGGAAGAACCTTCTGGACTTCGATGCAAAGGAATGTAATGCAAAGAGAGCCTGGCTATCTTTATGAGCTGAGGAGACAACAGATATGACTTTGGGGGGAGTTCAAGGTAATCTGTGAGGCAGAAATACTAAAAAAAAAAAATGGAGCCAGGCAGAGAAAGAACTGTAGAAATCAGCATGGGGCCCTGTGGAGTCTTAAACCCTTTGTAACTATCTTAAAAGAAAGTCTCAATAAAACTGATCCCAGGTAACAAGTGCTTGCCAGGAAAAAAAAAAAAAAAAAAAAAAGCCCAGCGCTCATTAAAGGAATATAGTAAAATGAGTACCCAGAAAAATGAAATTTATAATGTCCAACATCCAATAAAAATTCAGAAATCATGTAAAGAAACAAGAAAATTTGACTTAAAACCAGGGGGAAAATTAATCAATGGGAATTGACGCAGAAATGACAAAGATAACGGAATTAGTAGATAAGGACCTTAAATGATTGAAAATGAAAAGATTCAGATTTTAAAATCTTATAATCATGTCAAAGGATATAAAAGAAAGCATGAATGCAATGATGAAATAGGGAAATTGGAAAAAAGATCCAAAGGGACCTTGTAAAGTGAGAAAACAGCATCCAATAGGAAAAATATAACATGCTGGGATTAGCAGCAGGTTAGGCTCTGCAAATAAATAATTGACTGCAAAGAGGACTTTGCAGAGCATTTTGCAGGGCCCTGGAAATGTACTATATCTTATCCCGATTGTGGCAGTGATTACATTTTAAGTGCCTGTAAACTTAAAACAAATCTATTGTACTGTGTACAAATTAAACCTCAATAAAACTATCTTTAAAATAGTAAATGAAAAACACCAGATATAGAAGAATACATGCTGTGGGCATCCATATGCATGAAACTTCTATGATTCATCTATGGAAACCGAAAGCAGATCAGGGGTTGCCTGGGGGTGGGCTAGGGGGAGGGCAGGAGAATGGACTGGGATGAGAGTGATGGGAATGTCCTAGACATTAATTATAGGGGTGATTACATAGATGTATACATTTGTCAAAACTCATCAACATCTACACTTAAAATAGACACATCTTATTTTATGTAAATTACACCTCAATAGGTTGAAGAAAAAGAAATGGCTGTATTTAAGTCTTACTTTGAATGTGTTTTGAGGGTAGGTGGGATTTTTTTCAGCAGGTCTGAACTAGTCAAGGCATTTTAAAATTCATCCAATAATGTTTGGACTGAAGACACACTGTCTTATTCTTGGTAGGTTTCCTTATACTGAGAATAAATATTATTTAATGCCTCACAGAACATCAAAGTGAATTCAAAGTGAAGGTTATCTGTTTCTTAAAACCTTCATTATCTATATCATCTTCAGAGTGAAATGCCTTTACAAATCTTTAAATGGTAAATTTCAGGGCACTTGGGTGGCCTAGTTGGGCCAGGGACCCTTGATTTCTTCTCGGGTTGTGACTGAGGTCCTGGGATGGAGTCCCCTGTGGGGCTCCACATTCAGGGAAAGTCTGCTTAAGACGTTCTCTCACTCTCCCTTTACCCCTCTCCCCCTCTCTAAAATAAATAAATCTTTTAAAAAATAGTAAGTAAAGGTAAATTTAAATAACAAGTCTTTAAAAGGTAAAGAAAAGGACAACTAGCTGGGTGTTTTTCACCTCCTTGGCTTATCAGGGTCGTTGGTGTCTTTGACTATCTAGTCATTTAGGAATCAGAAACAGGAAAATATTGGGGAGCCTGGGTGGCTCAGTGGGTTAAAGCCTCTGCCCTCAGCTCAGGTCATGATCCCAGGGTCCTGGGATCAAGCCCCATATCAGGCTCTCTGCTCAGCAGGGAGCCTGCTTCCCCCTCTCTCTCTGCCTGCCTCTCTGCCTGCTTGTGATCTCTGTCTGTTAAATAAATAAATAAAATCTTAAAAAAAAAAAAAAGAAATAGGAAAATATTAGTGTAAGGCCTGTCATGGGTCACTGCCCTGCTCTCCCTTTCAAGATTGAGGCCCTGGATCCCCCATTAGATGGAGCATTGACTTCCAATGGTCTCTGGGATTGCCCTCTGCTGAAGGGAACTGCCTGGCCCAAGCTCAGCTTCCCTCTCAAGGGAAGCCCACATCCAATGCACAGTAGATTGGTGGGGGGGGGGGGGGGAGTCCAAAAGTCTGGCCCCCCTGCGTCAATTCAGGACAACTTGGAAGGGCCATCCCAGATCTACAGGTCCCTGTGGGACCATCCCAGGTCTCTGCTGCAACTGCAGGATGGCTTAATTTTGCCCTCTCCCAATTCTGCTTCCCTCATTCCTCACAGTTGCCTTCTTGAGGGAACCTTCCAGGAAATCTCTTGTGCACGGACCTCCATCTGCCAGTCTGTTTTTCAGGGAACTTAGCCTATAGCAGTCAGTAAACAGGAGGGAGAATCACTTATATCTGGTGTGATCTCTCTATGGCCAGGTAAAACATAAATACCCAAACTTCACTAGCTTTCTTCATTGCCATATTTAATTGATTATAAATATAATTTAAAAATCCCAATCATAATAACAAAAAATAGCTGGGGATGTCTAGCAATAACCACAAGATACATGTAGGACATATATGATAACATGGTACTAGAAATCTGTATTTAAAAAAGTGAACAAATGGAGGGAAGTATATATGGTTCTCATGTAAGAAAACTCAATCCTGATAAAGATAATGATTCTACCTAAATTAATCTATAAATATACTCCAGATTTGAAATTTGATCAAAACAATACAAAGTTTGTGTAGGAGAATAAACATGGGAAAACAGGGGAACATTTTAAAGAATAGGGGAGATTTGGGAAAGAGTGAAACTTACACATGAAATATTATAATAATATAAAGATGCTATCACTTCCTCCAGTGGTTGGTAGGCCTTTGTCCAGAGGCTGAATCCTTCCATTGTGCTTTTCCACCTCCTCTCTTTCCTATTATAACCACTACCTGTTTATTTTGTCTTTCCCATTCTACTGTAATCTCTCAAAGGGACAATCTATACTTTTCAGGATATGTCTTCAGCCCCCAACACAGTGCTTGCACAAAGTGTTAAATGAATGAATAAATGAATAACCACCTAAAAGTACCATTAAGTCAAGAAGAAAACAGACCACAGTGGAGCTTAGTTCATTCCTTCCTTTGAGGAGACACTGTCATTATAATCTAAACCAATACTAATGCCATCAAGTAGTAAATACTTGTTTCCTGCACATATGTCCCATTTTCTCTATGTGTAAATTTACATTTAAAATAATGCATGCAACAATGGAATACTATTCGGCCATTAAAAAAGAATGCAGTCTGTTCATTAACAATGACATGGATGGAGCTGGAGAGTATAATGCTAAGTAAAATAAGTCAGTCAGAGAAAGACAAATACCATACATGGAATTTAAGAAACAGAACAAACAAGCAAAGGGGAAAAAATAAGGAGAGACAAAGCAAGAAATAGACCCTTAATGACAGAAAATAATCTGAGGGTTACCAGAGGGGAGGGGTGTGGGTGGAAGGGTGAAATGGGCAATGGGGATTAAGGAGTGCACGTGTTGTGGTGAGCACAGGGTGATGTATGGAACTGTTGAATATTGCACACTTGAAACTAATATAACACTGTATGTGAGCTAACTAAATAAAAACTTAAAAAATAATAATACATGCATTTGTAAACACGTCCATATATGAACAGTTAAACTACATGTCAGATTACATTCCTAAGTCCACCCAGCAATGGAGACCTGTAAAGCCCAGTGTCTCAGCCCCCTTGATGAGAAAAGATGCTTTAGATACTATACCTAAGAAATGAAAGTCAATGTGTCATGAGATCTATTTTTCCTAGATCTATTTTTCCCTATTTTTCAAGGAGGAGTACCGCATTTACACCAGGCCATGCTGACAGTGTCTAACTACAGTGAATCTTATCTACATAAGCAGTAAATCCCCTCACCCATCAAGCTGGTTGGAGGGCAGGTTTGTTCCACCACTGCTGCCGGCCAAGCTTTCAACCCTTCTGCTACCTAAGAGGTTTCATTTCAGAATCCAGATGATAAAATACCCAAAGAGTACAATCCAAGTCCCAAGGAATTTTAACAATAAACCCCTTTGCAAAGCAGAATTCGCTGTCCCAAGCTAAACTTTCTGGAGAGCCACACAGTGATTTGAATATCTGTGCCCAAACCCATCACCCAAGAGCAGGAGTCACCTGATTAATGAGAGGTTGGAGTTGGACTTAAGGTTACCCATATCCCAAAATGCATTTCTTTTTTTTTTAAGACTTTATTTATTTATTTGAGAGAGAGCACAAGTAGGCAGAGCAGCAGGCAGAGGGAGAGGGAGAAGCAGGCTCTCTGCTGAGCAGGGAGCCCGATGTGGGGCTTGATCCCTGGGCCTTGGGATCATGACCTGAGCTGAAGGCAGACGCTTAACCGCCCAGGTGGTGGCCCAGACGCTGAACCACCCAGGTGCCCCCAAAACACATTTCATTTTAAGTTGGTTCATAGAGTCCCAGTCTACCAACAGATTGCTGGGTAGATTTTAAATTTCAACTTTTATCAGTGTGTAGCTCAGAGTTGCAGAATGCCAGCCAGGCAAATGACTTAATGAAAGAAAATAAATGCATTGGTTCTGACACGATTAAAAGAGGCAGTGCAAATTTGTTTTTTTAAGGAAGAGATGTAAATCTGATGAAGGAAAATTGTACTTTAGAGTGCCCCCAAGTGAAAGGATGTCCACATGTGGTCTTTTGCCAACTACCCTTCACATTCTTGCAAATCCAGGGCCTGCGTACCCCTCCTACAGCTGTGCAAGGCCACAGATTTGATGTGAATGTTATAATGAGGATTCAGGCCAGGGTCCTAAAACTTGAAACTAGACTCTCCAAAGTCTTGATCTTCTAAGGAAAATAATCTTCTTGGTGTTATGTCTTTCGTTGCTTTTGGCCCCAATTACTTCATAAAAGAGCTTGAATAACATGCATAAAAGATTCAGGAAAACATAAAAGACCTTGAAAACAGGCATATTGAAGAATACGCATAGAACTTAAGCAAGACTGATATCTTTTTTAATCTCCATAGTAACTCCATGAGGTAGGTATTATCACCACAACAACTCCCAAGATTCAGAAAGAATATACTTGAGAAAAAAGGGGGTAGATGACTTACCCTAGAGAAGGAAAAGTTAAAAGTTCTCTGATTTCCCTGGGAATGGAAGAAGACATTTCATCTCCCAGAAATCTCTTTGAGTCAGAGATGCCTGGAAATAGCTATTTCTGGGGAAAGCCATCAGTCAGCATCAAAAGTGACATACTAATTCTAAATCCTCATAATTACATGTTGAGAGTTTGCCTAGATATTCTAGGTGCTACCTTGCAATAGGCCAATTGTGTTGCTGACAGCTCAGTGGATATCAGGGAAAAGACACACTCTCAGTTGGTGCCTCTTATAGCCACATTAATCCAGTTGAAATGTGGTTCTGGAATACAGCCAGTCTACCCCACTGAGGCAAGGCTTGATGGAACAGCAGGCTAGCATGAGTGGACCTGGCCAGCTCAGAGGATGAAGAATGGGAGAAACAAGGTAGTTAAAATAACTGTATGGTAAATCTTCAAGCATCACCAATACTAAGAAGACACATGGGGTCCCAGCGTCCAATGGCATAGCTGTAGAAACAAAGGCAGTCATCTGACTCTGAAGGGCTGACAGTGATCTGAATCAATGTTCATTTTAATCAGAAACCACGTGGGCTTCAATGCAATGATATTAAACCATGAATAGAGAATAATTCTGGCTGTCACAGAGTCATTAACCAAAAGACAGTTTTCACATTTCCAGAGTAGTCATAGCAGCAAATATTCAGTCTGCCTCTCTCTTCCAGCCCCAAAAAAGACAGAAGATGGATTCCAACATAGTCTCTCTTCGGAGGAAGGATGTCCAGCTACAGAGGCAGAGTAACATTCACCAAACCAGGAGAAGACATCCCACAGTCAATGTTTAAATTGTATAGCCCAAGTGGTAAATGTCATAACAGTGCTGGGGAACAGCAGAACTCCTTAAGGGAGAACTGGACCCTGAAGGGTAAGTGATTTAAATTAGGAGAGAGGCAAGTATTCTATGGAGGGAAAGCAGCATAAGCAGAGACATGTCAAAACCTAAAGAGAGCCCTGGACTTTGGGACATTGAGAAAACTAAATGATAAAGACTGGACCCATAAACAAAACATTCCTACTTGATGATCCAATCTGTGATTGTCAAACAACTTGAAAATTTCTCCAAATAGTCGCTGCAGCAATTAATGAGAGAGCCTGTGGGAACCTCCAGGCCACCACCCTCATCCTCCCCACCAAGTATATTTTAATCAGAAAATTCAACTTTGATCTGTTTTATATATTCAGGTTTTGCACAAGATTTCATTTTAGAATAATATGGCTTTAAAAAGTTTAAAGATATTATAGGGTTAACGGGGGGGGGGATGTTATAGGGGCCCTAACAATGAGAATAACCAAGATAAAGTACAAAAATCATAGTTTTTAAAAAACCAAACTTCAGTGAGCTTAATTTCAGAAAGTGACAAATTCTTCCTAGAAGGAAAGAGATCTGTAGTGCCTTCATACTTCCTAGGGTGGTTGGAAGAGGAATAATCTTGTACAGAAAGGAACTGAGAAAAGCCAATTGAACTTCAACAAATATGTAATAATCAGAGGCTCCCTTGATGGACTAGAGTCCTGAGCAGCACCTGTTAAAGAGCCAACTCTTTCCTAGAGGCTCTCATCATGTTTAAGGGAAAGTCCATCCAAGACTGGAGGTGGGAAAGGAACTCAAAAAGAGACCCCTCTGAGGTACACAGACATTCTCCAAATACTAGTTAGTAGCATACTGAAGGCTAAAAGAAAAGCAGGGAAATGGACAGAAATCCCTGAAGGCACAGTAAGCCTTCACTGAGAACACAACCACACTCCTGTGATGTCTAGGATTAGGACAGCAGAGGTGAGAAAAATCCCTTTGAGATACTCTGGACCTTCACTGAATGCCTGCAGTGACCCTTCAGAGTTTGGTGTGGGACAGAAAGCTGGTGAGATCTTCCAAGGAATAAAAGCCTGGAAGTGGGACAGGAACAAAGAGAACTCTGCAGAAGCCCCAGAGTTGGCAACCGAGTGTGGTTTAGAAAGTTGGTGGCTGGACTGTGAAGCATAAAGACAACTATGGAGTTACATCAGTGCTCAGACCCTATGCTCTACTGAAGGGAAAATCCTGTTGCTGTCTTCAAAACGTTGAAGCTGGTGACTGCTAAATGACTCTTAAGTTATGACAAACCCTGTACCAGTTCAACTAGATTAGATTGACTTATCTTCCCTCACTAGCAGCCTGTCCAAAGAAGAAGCAAGAACTTTCCTAAGAGTAAACATTATTTACTTTATTCTCTATTGTTGTTTTACGTACAAGATTTGGCATGGAATCATGAAGTCCAAGACCTGCAAAGAAGCAAGAAATATGTGTTCTGTGATCAAGAGAAGAAGTAGTCAATAGAAGTAGACCCAAAGATAGCCCAGAGATGGTGGGGTTATCAGACAACGACCTTTAAATAACAGTGATTAAGCATATTAGAGGATCTAGATGGAAAAATTAGACAACATACATGGACATATGTGGAACTTCAGCAGAATTGGAAACTATAAAAAAAGAATCAAATAAAGATACCAGAAATGAAAAATAATGTATCAGAAACAAAGAAACCATTCAATGGAGAAGAACAGAAGACTGAACAGAAGAGTAAAGAATTAGTAAAGTTTATGGCAAGTCAATATATATTATCTAACCTAAACCACAAAAAAGAGGCAGGAAAAATGGAACAAGCATCTAATATGTTTGCTACAATATGAAACAGTATAAGATAAATGTAATTGCAGTCTCAGAAGAAGAAGAATACAGGATGGGATGGGAGAAATATTCAAAGAAAAAATAGCCTAAATGTTCCCCAAATTGATAAAATGCATCAAGCCGTCAAGGAAGTTCAGATAATGCCAAATAGTTTGAATACAAAAATCACATCTATCATATATTAATCAAACTGTTAAAACTCAAAGATAAAGAGAAAAAATTAAAACAGCTAAAGAAACAAAATGTATTACTCAAAATTCACAATAATACAAATAATGGCTCACCTATCTCAGAAACAAGGGTGACCCCAGAGATATCTTTAAAATGCTCAAAGAGGGGATATCAGAGTGGCTCAGTTGGTTGGGTGCCCAAATCTTGGTTTCAACGCAGGTCATGATCTCTGGGTCCTGGTCAGGCTCTGGTGCTTAGCAGGGAGTCTGTTGAAGGATTCTCTTTCTCCCTTTCCTTCAGCCTGTCCCCCAGTTCATATACACACACTCTCTCACTCTCTCTCAAATAAATACATCTTTTAAAAAAAAAGTTGAAATGCTGAAAGAAAAATGTTAGAACTCTCCACCCAGCAAAAAATAACATTTTATAAAAAGGCAAAAAAAAGAGAGAGAGAGAAAGAGAGATTTACAGTCAACTAATTTGAGAGAATTCATTGCCAATAAGTGAGGACAACAGAGAAGTTCTTTGGGTCAAAATTGATACCAGATAATTGGGAATTGATACCAGATAAAAGCACAGATCTGCTAGAAATGATAAAGAACACCAGAAAGATGTTTTAAAAAATCAAATATTTAGGGGCACATGGGTGGCTCAGCCATTAAGGGCTGCCTTTGGCTCGGGTCATAATCCCAGGGTCCTGGAATTGAGCCCCACATCAGGCTCCCTGCTCAGCAGAAAGTCTGCTTCTCCCTCTCCCACTCCTCCTGCTTGTGTTCCTCTCTCACTCTCTCTCTCTCTCTCTGTCAAATAAATAAATAAAATCTTTTAAAAAATAAAATACTTAGGAATAAATGTAAAACAATAGACAGAATTCCTCTACACTGAAAATTTAAAGATTTTTATCCAGAAAAAAAACTAAACAAAGTCTAGATAAATAGAGAGATAGGTCATGTTCATGGATTACTAGATTAAATATAGTTGAAAGGTCTGTTTGAAGACTTCTACTCTGGCCCAGGTAGAGAAACATGATTTACCCTCCCATCTGAAACAACTAAAGAAAACTAGGCAAGATATATGAAACAACAATTTTCAACACATTGGGTATCAGGTAACAAAGAAAACTGATTCTCAAGAGATGAGTTCTTATGCCTGGCCCAGCTTATCACCTTGTATTTCCTGGCCATGACACAGGGAGGCGTGACCGCAGTGGAGGCCAGCAGATTCCCCAAGGGGAAGAGGTGAAACTGAGAGTCTGGGATACCACGGCTGTTGGAATTTACAGGGCATAATACCAGAGAGGAAAGAACTGCAGAGACAGCAGGTTCCAAAGATCTGAGTGTTCAACAGGGGACCGAACAGTGCCTGTGCACAAGGACAATCCCGGAGGCTGGGGAAAGAACCACCATAAGGGATTAGAGGGACCAGTACCGATGCCCACACAGAATCCCGGCCCGACTAGAAATCCTCGTAATTCATGGACACTTGTGCAGCCAACTCAAAGGTTCTCACTTCTGCAGTGACACCAAATTAGCCCTAGATTAAATGCGACTCTGGGCCCATCTAACAATTATAAAAAACAGGGTCTCAAAGCATCAAAGTGTTTCCAAGTACAAGCATCCCAGAACAAGACTCAAAAATATTTACAGAAAACAAAAATATCCAGCACCCAAAAAAGTCAAGTTGCAGTGTCTTATATGGTCACACAGTTCAGTACCTTATCTTGAGACTGTCTGACTCCAAAGTCCACCTCTTTTTTGCCACGTATGGGAGGAGGAGTTAAGTTTTCCTGGATTGGAAGCAAAATACCCTTTCTTGGCACTCATTAGTTGAAAATTCACCAAAAGAGACAGATATTACGTGCTTCCTAATGTGATCAATAGAAAGTACCAGCTCCGGGGGCGCCTGGGTGGCTCAGTGGGTTAAAGCCTCTGCCTTCGGCTTGGGTCATGATCCCAGAGTCCTGGGATTGAGCCCCGCATCAGGCTCTCTGCTCAGCGGGGAGCCTGTGTCCTCTCTCTCTCTCTCTCTGCCTGCCTCTCTGCCTACTTGTTATCTCTGTCTGTCAAATAAATAAAAAGATAAAAAATTAAAATTAAAAAAAAAAAAAGAAAGTACCAGCTCCAACCACAAAGTTTTCTTGCTTAACAAAAAAACAAAGATCCATCTTCCAAATAATGAAACCTCTGGACTTAACTACCAGTCATAGGAAATACAGAGGGTGAAATCTATGTGAAATGATACTGCAATGATGCAAATTAGCCAAACCCACATCATGGGAAATGCTAGAAGACAAATGACTCAGTTTCTTCAACAAATAAATGATACCAGTGGTAGGAGAGAAAGGAGGAATAGTAGAGATGACAAGAGAATTTTAAAAAATGCTAACCAAAGTACACATCTTACTTGGATCCTAGTCCAAGCAAGTCAACCATAAAAAGATGTTTTGGGGACAATCTGAATATTTAAACATGGAGTAGATACTGAGACTATGTAAGAACTGTATTAGGACTAAAGAATTATTTTAAAATGTTATTAAGTGTGATCATAGTAATGTGAATATATAACATAAGGAAAGACCTTATCTGTTAGAAATACACACTGAATTACAGCGCTTGGAATTTGCTTTAAAATATTCCATTGAAGGGGATGGCAAGAAATGGAGGGTGGTGTACAGACAAAACAAGAGGGACAGAATGTGATGATTATCAAAGCTCAGTGATAACCACGTGGGGGTTCATTATACTACTCTCTTACTTATACATATGTTTACATTTTTCTGTGAAGTTTTTAGAGCTCCAGGGTTTGCAAACACCACTTTACATTCTACTAAACTTGTTTTTCTCACTTCTGACACATTATAGAACTACATGTCTAAAAATATGTGTCAGCTTAGATGAAATACAACTCTTTTCAAATGTCTTCATATTTGACACTGAAAGAAATATGACTGACTTATAAAATATTAACATACAAAATATTGTGACGTCAAAATATAATGTTAAACCATCAAATATATCCCAAAATAAAACTTGAAAGTAAACATTAAGAACTTTTTGAATTATGTAGTTTTCCAGTCTCCAAAATGGGCCCCCTGGAGACTACAGTCCCCTAAACAGAATGAGGATTAGGAATTATTATTAAAAAATAATTATCTGGGTATCTAGTGGCTCAGTTGGTTAGCGCCTGACTTCAGCTCAGTTCATGATCTCAGGGTCCCTGGATGGAGCCCCATATAGGGCTCTGTACTTAGTAGGGAGTCTGCTTCTCCTTCTCCCTATGCCCCTCCCCCAACACACTCGCTATCTCTCTCAAAAAAAATCTTAAAAAATAATAACTGCTAAGCACTGTCTCAGTTGCTTATTGATTTCTCTCATTGATAGTGTGAGATAGAGCTTTCTACATATAAGGCAGCTGGGGCTCCAGAAATTAACCTGCTTGCTTCTGATCCCAGCAAAGTAAATGGGAGAGCTGGTTTTAAATTGATGTCCATCTGACCTCACATCCATGTTTATTCCACAGCATCGATAACGCAGCAGGTTGTTGGGGTGCTTGTAACAGTTTCAAATCCCTTTATAGTTTTTTCTAATTCCACAGGGAGGGAAATCCTTCTGTACAGAATGGGGTTTTTCAACATTACAGGACACATCCTTTCAGCAACATAAATGGAAGGTGGTTAGAGATTTTTTTCTCCTTTTTTTTCTTTTTTTTTTTTTTTTTCTCCTGGGTCTCAGACCTGGGTGACTAAATGAGGCAGGATCTCTGTTAGCAGAAGGAAGGAAGGGCAATGCCGTAGTCCTGCTAACTTGAGCAGGGGAAAGGTTCTGATTATCTTTCCTGCCAGGCCCTGAAAACGGACCACAGAGAAAGCCTCTTGTCCTCTCCTCTCTTCCATCCTGCAAGATTCAGTGTGGCCCACAGCACCCAACAGTGGGAACTGGATTAATTGGAAGAAGAGGCTGGAAAGCTGAAGGACAAAGAGAACTCCATGCGTAGAAGAGGCGGGACCCTGGCGTTGGGGTGTGTTGAAGAGAAATTGTTCTGTCACTTGTTAGAAACCACAAGGAAGACTTTATTCAAGACTACTGAAATGGTGGAGGGGGAGATTGAACTTAACTCTGAATAACAAGGGCAAGTGGGAATTTATAGCCAACGGGCAAGGTGAAGGAGTGGATGAAAAATTACTCAGGGGAACTCAGTCAAGTATCAAGGGTGAGTAGAAGGAAGAGGAGCTTGGTTGGATATCACGGTTGGGGACAATTCTCCATAAACTGGCCTAGCAGGATTCTTTGCAAAAGTTGGATGACTCAATAGGCCAAGAATGGAGCCAAGGACAAGGCCATCTTGAAAAGAGGATTCAGAGGAGGCTGACTAAAGTTTAAGCAAGGAGAGAGGAAAGGAGATTCGGAGGTTGGAGGGGCCATGGAAGAAAGGGAGGAAAGTAAAAGTCAGATAGGGTTACTGTCTAAACAGGGGTGACTACACAGATACCCAGAGAGTCCATTACCAGGCCTGCTCAGTGAGAAACGAGAGAGGGCATCTGAACTAGGACCAGGAAACCCTGGATTAGCGCAGAGAATATATGATTGAAATTCAAAAGTAAGGTCTCTTTTATACATTTTTCCTGTATTCTGTGTGTACTTGGCTGACTGACAGTCCCGTAGGGGATGTTGACCACCCTCTCCCATCTACACGTGGGGTGCAGTGCTAGGGTGACACTTTGAAAGGTCACTAACTTTCTTTTTCCCATTAATTGCACTTATTGACCACTTTCCAGACCCTCTCCTTAAACAGTCTGTCAGCTGTTTATAACTGAGAGCTAGACAGTTCTAAAGAGCACTCTTTGTCAATGAAGTAGATTATGTATGGGGTCAAATCAGAAGTCCCATAGGTTCCAAATTCATTTAAATGAATTTCAATTTATAAGCCATCCCGAACGAACGCAGAGAGTTAATGATTCCTCTGTATTCATGAGAAACAAACCAGACTAAAATGAGTGTTGAGTCCGTCTTTGTTTTGTTTTGTTTTGTTTTGTTTTGTTAAACCTTATTCCAGGCAATGCAGATACCGAGCCGGTTCAAACAATTCCCCCACAATGCACTTCATGACTCCTGTTGCCAGAGTTAAGCGGAGAAGCTCTAAGGGAATGAAGCTTTCCTCCTTCCCACTGTTCTGTTGTCTTTCAAAACAGCAGAACTGCCAAGATCAGCAGTTTGAAAGCCTTCTTTGAGGTGCTCCTCAGGCCTCTTTCACTAGCTTGAACAAAACAAGCACCTAGACTGCCTGCCCGATCCCCACGGGGACACCCAGGAGGCCACACATCCCATGAAGCAGAATGGACAACAGTGAAGATAAGGAAAATGCGGGCTGCCAGGGGTCAGATCCAGCAACGCAGAAACATGGGCTTAAGTCACTATAAATACCTTCGTAAAAGGGACGGGGGATGGCGGCAGGGGTGGGGTGGGTGGACAGGAACAGGTGGTCGGAGGCCCTGTGTGCCTATCACTGGCCTAGAACAATGACTTTGGAGGCATGAGCCCTGCGTGCTCTATTGGAAGTCTACATTTCCCAAAAGACGGGATCAGTTTCTCTTTCGGCGGCTGCGTGTGCCCCTTCCTCGTGGTCATAAGGATTAGTTTGTATCGTCACAAAAATCTAACTTTTTTTTTTAATACTGCATCCCTTGAACCCAAGTTGGGGGGAGGGGAGACTTGGTGTGGGGGGAACTGTCTTTCCAGCGTAAGTAGGACAAAAAATGTTTCAGAGCACAATTAGGGAGGAAAAGAACCTCTCAGGTCTTCTAGGGAATAGATGGAAAGACAGTGGGAAAATACACAAAGACCAACCAAATGAGGATAT
>PISX010010528.1:0-70071 GCA_004024625.1 Mellivora capensis
GAGAGAGAGAGAGAGAGAGAGAGAGAGAGAGACAAGGAGAAGCAGGCTCCCTGCTGAGCAGAGAGCCCGATGTGGGGCTCGATCCCAGGACCCTGAGATCATGACCTGAGCCGAAGGCAGAGGCTTTAACCCACTGAGCCACCCAGGCGCCCCCTAGCATCCACCTTTTACTTGTGATTTGCCACTGTAGCTTACTGGAGGATGGAGCTGTCCATTCTCTGGGCGGGGTTAAATGAAGGGACTCTAGAGATACAGTTTCGGCACTGCCCTGACCTTTCAGGCAGTTTTCTAAAGGCAAGTATCTTCCCTCCCCTCCCAGAGTCCTCTTCTACTGGCTGAAGCTCACCCACCCACAGAGGCTGGAGCTGTCAAGAGTGAGAGGCAAACTGTGGACTGGAATTCTGTAGAGCTGGAGGGGGAGCCTCGGCTTCTTCATCTTTAGAAATGTAGCCAGACAATCCCAAACCCAGCAGTGATTTTGCTTGTGTTTACCCTGTGCCGCCTCCCATCACTCTCCATTTTTTTTTTCTCCTTCCCTCACATAATTTCCTGGAAGTGAAAAACCTCACAGATGTCTGTGTGGAGGGTGGGAAGGTGGGTGTGGAGAATTTTAGAGTGGACCATGAGTATAACTGAAAGCTCTACTAGTTTAAAAAGTGTAATTTGAAACAAAGTTTTGAATGGTCTTTTAAAAGGTCTCTTTTAAGATTTATGGGTCACCTTTAGGGGAGGTGATAGGAAATTTGTAAATGCTTTTCAGTATTAATGGTGATAATAATACAGAGAGGAAGCCTTTTTTTGGTTGGGGGGACATGAAGAGATAGGGCACAGGTTTAGTTATTTGCTAATTTGGGGGTTGAGAAGGAACAGGAATGCCTTGTTCCTGAGGTGAGAGGAAAGCTGATCTTAGGGCCCCAAGAATGCTAAGCAACTGGAACCAGTGACCAGTGGAGATGAAATGAGACTCAAACATTGGATGAGAAGAGTAAAATCACACCTCAGGCCCATCTTTTGCTTGCCCCTGCACTCTACCAAGAGATTACCACTGAGAAGATAGTGGTTGGGGTCTGCTGAGATCAAGGTAAGCTTTGGGTGAAGCCTCAACTTGGAAAAGTTCTGAACTGGGAAGTCCATCTCCTGTGATCCCATGGTCTTGGAATCTCTTCAGGTCTCAACTTCTTTCTCTGTAACATGAAAGAGCTGCACTAAAATCAGCAAGTCTGCTTGTAGCTCTAGCACTGCATCACTTCTACTGTGAAAACACCATTGTCCTTGTCCACTGTAGACCCTGCAGCATTCTCTGAGGCCTCAGACAAGCTTATGAGGATCTGAGCCCGTCCCAGTTCCTGGGTGGAGACTTTCCAGCTAGGTGGCAGGAAAGGGAGAGGGAAGGGGGCCTGTTTCTCCTGTCCCCTGCCATTCTTAACTTTCTGAAACCAAGGAAGGCAGGTGCCTACCCAGAGGTCTGGGTCATGGTGATGGCATGGCCCTGGGCAGAGGAGGGAGTAGAACGAATGAGCAGAGGTTGAGCTCATCAAAGACAGAGAAGAAAAGAAGTTTCACCAATGGTTTTACCATCATTTGGTGAAAAAGCATCAAAGGTAACCCTCTTACCTCCAGGAAAAAGGACATGTTTTTTTCAGGGAGTTTGAAAATATCCACTAAAACACCCATGCCAAGGAATAGCTGGAGATGGCTGGAGAGGAGCATTTCTGAGCTATGTGTGTGTGTGGAGTTCCTGCTCTCTGCTCAATAACTGTAAATGAGATACTAAAGATGCTTTGACACACTAAGGCCTAAAATAGGCAGTATTCCTGCTTACAAAGATTTTAAAAAAAAATCACATACACAAGGCTTATCACAATACCACACACAAAAAAGAATGCTCCAGTATAGGCTCAGGCAATGGTTTAGGGAGGAAGAGGAGTTGGCCTGTTTGGTGGTAGGAAACACCATATGTCACCGGCAGTACCCTGGGCAGGGGGCAGCAGCTGGGTTGGCAGAGACTCATTTCCAGGACTGGTCTACATTTGGACAAGGGAATGGGGAGCATGGCTTTCTCTGAAGAGCCTACTGATACCTAATTTGAGCCAGAATCAGAGAGGACTTCCCAGATTACATCAAGGGGATCTCTAGCCTTGCCTGATTACTCTTCCTGTTCATTTTCTTTCTGGTGATAATTATTTATTTGTAGCTTTATTTAATGACTATCTTCCCCTTTAAATAATAAGGTCCGCAAGGGCAAGGATGACGTGTATTCTTTTTTATTGTGGTAAAAAAAATCATAAAATGTCCCATCTTCACTATTATAAGTGCACAGTTTAGCAGTGTTAAGTATATCTACATTGTTGTGGAATAGATCTCCAGAACCTTTTCATCTGGCAGAACTGAAATTCTACACCCATCAAACAAGAACTCCACTATTCCTCCCCTTAGCCCCTGGTCACCACTATTCTGCTTTCTGTATGTGTGAGTCTAACTACTTTAGATACCTCACATAAGCAAAATCATATAGCCTTTGTCGTTTGGTAATTGGCTTATTTCACTTAGCACAATGTCCTCCAGGTTCATCCATGCTAAAGCATGTGACAGGATTTCCTTCCTTTCTAAGGCTACATTGTATTCCATTGCATGTACAGACCACATACTGTTTATTCATCCATTGATGGACATTTACTTTGATCCAACCTCTTGGCTACAGTGAATAATACTGCAGTGAACATGGGTATGCAAATATCTCTTTGACATCCTGTTTTCAATTCTTTTGGACATACATCTAGAAGTAGCATTGCTACATCATATGATAGTTCCAATTTTAAGTTTTTAAAACTGCCATACTCTTTTCCCAAGATGATGTGCATTTTTATCACTAATGAATACCATACCCTGTACTTAGTAATGCCTGGGCATAAAGTAGACCTTCAAATGTCTCTTGACTATATGAAGGATAACAAAAGGGACTTGGGGCTTACAAGAAAACACCTAAGCCTCACCACCATGGTCTCTCTTGGCTAAAATCTGATTATAATTATTAGAAGCCCTGATCCAGAGGCTTGTCCACCCTTTGCTATGGGGCTGAGACAGAATGAAACATACGGAAAAAACCTACAACACGACCTGCTTTCAAATCAAGATCTTTTTATTAAAATCCCAATTCTTCACTTCTTATTAACCCTTTTATCTACCCCTTTCCTCCATTTACTTTTAAAATTTCTTCTAAAAGAAAAAGGAGAAAAAAGCAAGAATTCAAGTCCCAATGGAGAACGCTTCCCAAAGTCCTGAGTACCTGGGTATGGCAGAAGCCATGGTCTGTGGGTCTCCTTCCCGGCCCAAGTGGCCTAGAGATGACCTTAGGAGGGCTCCTTTCTTATGGACACCCTCCTGGTGCTAGATGTGACTCTCTCCAGCCAGCTGGACCAGGGCTGCTCTGTGAGCATTGCACTGTTTGAGCTGCACAGCTGATTCCTACGCCAGTTCTCTGACCAGGCACCACCCATTTCAGCTACAACCGTGGCACCAACAGTCTGATGGCACCTGAGGGTCCTGGCTGTGCTGGAGCTTGTGTACTTGGCCCACCTATGCTCCAGGGTATACTGAAGATACCGTTGGGATATTTGGGGCTGCTGATGGAGGTTTTCTGGGAGGCTGGCTTCTGTCTGGAGACTCTAGCCTCCTATGGAGTTCTGCTGGAGAAAGAGAACTTAGAGCTGCTCTCCTCATCCCATTCTTTCCTGGCCCCAGCTTTAAGACTGTAAAAAATTGCCATGATGACCAACTATCAACTACATTTAAGGCAAGAGCCAGTTAAAAGCCAGTGGAGGATCACTGGGCTTGACTTCTAGTGTCAGCCTTAACATTGACTGGCAGTGGCACCTTCTGCAAATTACTTTCCTCTGGCTAGGTGTTCTCATCTGTAAAATGGTGGGGTTGAAGACAGTCACCAGCCATCCCTTCCAGCTTTAATAACGCAAACTGCATCGCCTGTAGTAACACCATGCTTCCTTATACGTTTACGCGCTCCTTTGAGGGGATTCCAACTTGTATCATTTATGACTTCCTTCTCCATCCAGTCTCATGTCATGGGGGCAGTAGGCTGGAATGAATCCTTTTCCTTTCTTTACAACCCCCAGTGGGTGATGGGATAGTCTGGGTGGCCTGCACTGAGGCGAGCTAACGTGAAAGGCTCTGTACTCTGTTTCTACCTCCATTGCAGAGAGTGGCTGGAATGGCAATAGGCAAGGGACAACGTTATTGAGGAAAGAACTCCCAGAGAAGCTCCCACTGCTGTAGAATTTGCTATGGCTTCTGCTTTTTGTGATCCTTTAGCTGATACTCTCCTGGGAGATTATCAGGGAAGTGCCCAGTACAACAGATGACGCTGTGGAGGGCTCGCTAATATTGTAGGGCCTTGTACTCTGCCTGCTTTGCCTAGGTTAGAGCCTATGGCAGAACCTACAGAGAGGATTCCTTCACCCAGGTGAACCAGAGACCCCAGACCTGCCCAGGACTTAATAAGACTGGATGTGAGGTGAGGAGCTTCCTTAGCCAGCCAAGACCACCCCAATCTGTTGAAGGGGAAAGGTAAGTAGGCAACTGCTGTCTTGGGCCCTCTTGAAGCGAACAGCAGGCTTTGCCTAAATAAGGCAAGGGTGCGCTCTCCAGTGTATGTCTCGCTGCTGCGTGCAATGATATGGGCTACACTTAGCCTTCTTGCTTATTTGCTTCCCCTTCAACCTGGGTCCTGAACGACTCACTGCTGAAAGACACTGGCTGGCCAATAAGCAAGCAGACCCAAGGCAGGGCCAGTTACCCTCCAACGGACTGTTTGCACAAACATCTTTGCAGGAAAACCCCTTGGATGGCAACCAAGCAGAACAGACGTACTCCCACAGCACAGGTGACAGAAATATCTTGCTGGCCAGACTGCTGCTTCTGTTAAGATGTTACCACCCACAGCTGTAAGGACCATCTGATTTGTCTTGAAAAGAGGGGATTTTTATCATGAACACCAGGGCTGGCTTTGGGAAGCCAGGGCTGGGAATGAGAAGGTGCTTGCGGGACCCACGCTTCTGCCTGGGACACCGGGGAGGAAGGACATGAATGCTAGGTGTCAGGAACTGCCACCTCCCTCTCCTTTATCGTCTTGGCTGTGGCTCCCTGTCCTGGTTCCCACAAGGGGAAAAAGTCAGGTTCGGGACTCCGTGGCACTCCTGGGACACCCTTGGAACACGTGCATTTTGACATTACCCCCAGTCTATCTCCCTTGTCTTCCTGACAAAGTGCTCTCTGGGCCACCCAGAAGTTGTTTTGAGTGTCCCAGCTTAGAGCTGGACAGAGGCTTAAAGGTTTCAAATTCTGAGAGCCTAAAAGAGGACCCTAGAAGGCTGTAAAGCAAAAGAGAAAGGCTTGGAAGGCTTAAGCAAGAAGCCAGGAAATCACTTAAGATCTGAAGTTGTGTTTTTACCATGAATTCAACAGACATTCATTAAGACCTACTCTGTCAGACGTGTGCTAAGCACTCAAGGTAAGAAGAGGAGTAGGACATGGTCCAGTGGGGGAGACAGCTATGTAAACCGCAACTGCAATCAATACAATGAAAAGAGCACTAATAGAAAAATGCCAAAGCAATGAGATGAGGTCATTCCATCCTGCTTTCTTCTCTCTCTCTCTCTTTTTTTTTTTTTTAAGATTTTATTTATTTATTTGAGAGAGACAGAGAGAGAGTATGAGCAGAGGGAGGGAGAAGCAGAATCCCCGCTGAGCAGGGACCTCAACCTGTGACTTAATCCCAGGACCCTGGGATCATGACCTAAATCAAGGTCAGACACTTAACTTGACTGAGCCACCTAGGTGCCCCATCCTGCTTTCATCTACAACGATATGTGGGGAGGTGGCTCCTATGTGAGCAAAGTGGATTGGAAGCCCTCTACCAGAACTCTTTTTCCTCCCCTACTCCTTCCCCCATTCTTTTCCTTTTCTTCTCTCTCCTTTCCTCCTACCTCACAGCATCCAATGGCACCCAAGAATACTCACCCATCCCACCAATACAAACAGTTTTAAATAAGTCGCTGACCCCTGTCTAAAGGAAACAGAACTTTCCAGTGGAATTGGGTTATCTAGCTCCTTAGTTCTCTGATGTGAGGAGGGCTCATTATGTTAAACTATTATTTTGGGGCTGGAAGTTTCCTTCGTGACCACAAAAATCAAGTTCAAGTCCTAAAATCTGAACCAGTCAGACAGAAACAATCTAATACAGACAAAAGAGCAAAGTATCTGTATGGATATATTTCTTTTGAACTTGAGTTTTTAGTTATGAAAAAATAAGAGTTTGAAACTATTATTAGTTTCAAACAATATAGTCTGAAATCCAGGTACTTACTACCCACATTTTATAGGTGGACACTATCATGCTTGTTTCAGATCTTTTCTTAAAAATATTTAGATTCAACTAAAGATCTACTCACCTCTTTTGCCCCTCCTCCAGAAGAAATCACTCTCCTGAAGTTGGGTTGTGTTATTCATTCCCATGCATATTGTTATAATTGACATATTTATGTGTTAAAAAAATAAATACTAATACATTATATGTTTTGAAACTTTACATAGGTTTAATACTATACATATCTTTTGCTACCCTTTTAACTCAATATGGCCTTGATATATCAGGTTCCATTAAAATCCTATATTTCATTGTAAGAAGAAACTAGTATATTTCTTATTTATTTCTATCATATTTGTTATACTTTCTATTTATCATACTTTTGTTTGATTTCTTTTTTCCATCTCTTTTTCCTGCCTTCTGTGTATCAACACTGTTTTCTTTATTCCTCTTTCCTTCTACTACTTTGGAAATGATACATTCTATTTCAATGTTTCTAGCCTCTATCAAAAATTTTTTTAAAGATTTTATTTATTTATTTATTTATTTATTTAACAGAGAGATACATAGCGAGAGAAGGAACACAAGCAGGGGGACTGGGAGAGGGAGAAGCAGGCTTCCCGCAGGGCAGGGAGCCTGATATGGGGCTCGATATCAGGACCCTGGGATCATGACCTGAGCTGAAGGCAGATGCTTAAAGACTGAGCCACCCAGATGCCCCGCCTCTATCAAAATTTTAATATGAATAACTGCCTCCAAAATGTCCCTTCTCCCTCTGAACAAAGACCTTAGACTATTTAACTTTGATCTGCTCTAGTCACTTGCCATGTTATTATTGTGTAATGCTGTACTGTCTAATGTGGTAGCCATTAACCACATGTAGCTACTTAAGTCAAAATTAATTAATATTAAATATAACTAAAAAATTTCTTGGTTGCATAGCCACATTTTAAGTGCTTCATAGCCACACGTGGCTAATGGCTCCCATATTAGACAGCGGAGATATAGAACATTCCCATCATTATAGAAAGTAGTACTGGACAATGCTAGTTATTTACATTTAGTTTTGGCCCTCTCCAAATTAGTTGCTATTAGTAGTAATGACTTTTAGAGTCAGTATTTCTTTAGATTTACCTTTGTGTTTACCAATTTCTTTGTTCACCTTTGTTTCTTTCCTTACTTTTGTATTCAATCTCCTTCCTTCTGAAATTATCCTATAGGAGTCTGCTGTGGACTGAATCCTGTCCCCCCGTGCCAAAATTCATATGCTAAAGCCCCAGCCTCCAATGTGATTATAGGTGGAGGTAAGGTCTTTAGGAGATAATTAAGGTTAAATGAAGTCATAAGGGTGGGGCCCTAACCCAACAGGACTGGTGGCCTTATTAGAAGTTATTCTGTAGGGATAGATGTTTTTGAGACTTGTCCCGCATAACCGGCCACCTGGACCTGCATATATACAGGCAGGCTAAGGAATGTGGTTTGTGAGACTCCTGCTGTGTGAATAACCTTGGGAGCCTATTGTTTGAAATATATTGTCTGGCCTCCAGGTCAGAACTGGCCCTTCTCTTTTGGATACTAAGAGCTACAAATCTTGTCTCAGATCCCCTGCTGCTCCAGACTAGGCTGGCCCCCCAGACTGGCATCCAGGAGGGGAGGCAGATACACAAAGCCAGGTTCCTTGAAAATATAGAAACATGATAACATAGAAATGCAGCTTGCTCCAAACTGCATGTGGGTGAACAAATGTTTAATTTCAAACGCTGTTATTTGCCATATAAATATGGCCCTTATGGGGAATGATCAGTTGGAGGTCTCACCTGAGGGGAGGATGCTCTGGCCAGGCTTCTCAATCAGGACTCCTGCCTGGCTGTTTGCATGGGGCTTCACAGGCTAATGAGGCTGGATGCCTGAAGTACCCGATTTGATGTAACTTTGCCTTATTCACATCTCTTGCCTACTATTACCTTCATCTATGTGTAGATTCCTTTCCTCTTCTGTTTCTACTAGGTTTCTATAGTAAGAATAAAGTTTTCTTTCCTTTTTGAAACCAAAACATGGCTGTTATGAGTTTTCTGTTTAGAAAAGAAGAGGAAGAGAGACTCTTCTTTCCTTCTCTCTCTATCATATGCTCACAGGCAAGGTTGTGTCAGGACTCAGCAAGAAGGTGGACATCTGCAAACCAGAAAGAGAGCTCTCACCAGAAACTAAACCCTGCCAGATCTCACTCTGGGACTTCTAGCCTCCAGAACTGTAGGAAAAAAGTTTCTATTGTTTCAGCCATCTAGCCTGTGGTATTTTGTTATGGCAGCCCTAATACACAGATATAAAGTCTCAAGTGTTATTTCTGGAAGTCTTTATTTTGCCCTAACTCTTTAATAATAGTTTAGCAAGGTACAGGATTCTAGGCTGTCAGTTATTTTCTTTGGGAATTGAAAATATTATTCCATTGTTTTTTAGGCTTTGTTGTTGTAATTGAGAAATTTGTAGCCACTCTAAAATGTTGTTCTTTTTTTGGATTGCTTTTAATATTTCACCCATATTTTTGGGTTTCGTTACAGTATGTCTAAGGGAAGGTGTGATTTCATATTCCTTGCTTTGGGTTCATTGTGATTCTTTAATCTGAGAAGTCTTGTCTTTGACCAATTCTGGAAAATGTTTACTTATTATTTTCTTAATTCTTCTCCATCTAGAATTTCCATTACATATATTGAAACTATTCATTCTAGCATTCATTTCCCATAACTCCTCTTTATATTTTTCATTTCTTCTACTCTGCTGCATTATGGCAATTTTCTCAGCTCCACCTTCTAGTTTACTAATTCTCTTTTCAAATATGTCTATTCTGCTTTTAACTAATCCATTCATTTATTTCTTCAATAACTATATTTTGCAATTCTAAGAGTTTGATTTGCTCAAACCCACCTTTCTTTCAGGGTCTTGTGTACTGAGTGTTTCTCTACCTACTTATTTTAAGTATATTGATTTTAGAATCTAATTGAATTTCCCTGGACTTCAGTTGTCTAGATTATGAACTGTGGCTTTAAATTAAATGGCCTCTACAGTGACTTCCACCTCTGAAATTCTAGTGTGTACCCTGGTATTTATTTATTTATTTATTTTTATAAACACTGCTGGTATACTTTGCATTTCCAATCAATGAAGGTGGCATTGGAGCCTGGCAGTGAATAAAAAATGATTATTTTAGAAGTCACCTTCCCCAGACCTCTAGGGCTCTGAGCCAACATCTGCCATTTTCTCATCTCCCCTTCCTGTATTAGCACAGAGAGAAACAGGTGGCTAACCAGATGAAAATAGGCCAGGAAAAATATCCATCTGGGTTTGGTTTCAGATCAGAGATATTTTTTGGAGGCTTATCAAAGAATCCAGTTGAAAGGCTGTGGAACAGAGGTAAACACTAAACCTCTCAGCTTTTCAGAGATTTTTGGATTGATTGTTGTAGCACTTAAAATATAAAATTAGAGTGTTAATGGTTTCTCTGCACTCTCTGGAATATCGGAGGGCTGGAAGAAGGATAATGAAGGCCTGTATTTCTTTTTATCTAAAGATTCCTACAGTTGAGCTAGAAGAACATAAGAAGGTGCTGGACGTGAGCTGTGGGTTATAAGCTGGGTGTGAAGACATGATCTTGACATATTTCTGTAAAGGGAAAGTGAGTGATCAATACAACCATCTCTGCAGCTTGTTTCCCAAAGTGCCTCATAAGCATCTTTCGAATTCTGCTCCTATGATGTCAAATATTCACTGAGTAAAGGATGCAGTGAGACTCAGTCTTCCCAAACCCTGGCTTCTGGTCTACCAAACTGATTGTGAATGCTGTGGATAGGGCTTGTGGGCTCTTCAGCAAATGGCATGGAGTCAGTTAAAACAGATATTTAGCTTACTCCAAAGGGCACACTGGCTTTCGCCAACACCCTCCCCCACCTGACCAGAAGCAATCATGCTGCTTTCATGGTTTATTGCCTTTGCTTAGATTTTTAGAATAAAGTTGTTGAGACATAATTTATGTACAATTTATCGAGGTATAGTTTATATATACTTAGTTATAAAATTTAACAAAATATAATTTTCCTTCCTTTTCCATGTTCTCCTAGACAAAGTTTTGGAACAAAATGTCAAAACTGTATTCCTCTCCTGACTACTGGTGTTTTGAAAGATGTGGTTGCTTCTTAAATTTCCCCTCCTCTGTGTCGTAACTGCAAAACAACTTTTCATTCTAAACAGAGATCTAAATAAAGATCATTAGCAACTAGATGCTTTTTGTAAACCCTTGAGGCATCGTGTGTGTGGCATGTGTGTTTATTCATAATTTTTATGTCTCCCTCCTTCATTCCTACTTCCATCTAAATAGCTTTTATTTTTTTTAAAGATTTTATTTATTTGACACAGAGAGAGAAAGAGATCACAAGTAGGCAGAGAGGCAGGAAGAGAGAGAGGGGGAAGCAGGCTCCCTGCACAGCGGAGAGCCCAATGTGAGGCTCGATCCCAGGACCCCAAGATCATGACCTGAACTGAAGGCAGAGGCTTAACCCACTGAGCCACCCAGGCGCCCCCATCTAAATAGCTTTAAGATCTGTCCATTTTTTTCTCTGAAATGTTTCATTCTCATCCTTTTTTTCTCTTCTTTGAACACCCTATCCAGGCCTCATTTATCTGATGAAAACAATCTATTTTACATACTCTCTACCCAGATTAATCTTCCTAAAGCACTTCATATTCTCTCCTTTGTTCAAAGGCTATCGATGGCTTCCTTCTGCCTACTAAGTCAAGCACAGCCTTACTCTGCAGGTCAATGTCCTTTACAGGAAGGCCCAGTGCACCCCTACTTCTGGTCCTACTGTGTACTCACTTGCCTTTATATTTTGCTGAGAATGTCATTACTGTCACATCTCCCTGCAAATACTTAGGTATTTGATTTGAGGATCAACAGGTGGGCAATATTTCCTGCAGGGAGATGTGACAGGAAAAAAAAAAAAAAAAGCTTAGCTTTCTATCATCACTCCCACGCAAATCGCAAATTTACAGCTGCCATTTTTAAACTCCTAAGTCACTTTGTACCATGCCTAGAACATGTTGCCTTTTTCTCATGACAATTTGTTTGTACCTTATTTTCCACAGTAGATTGTAAACTTTTCATCTTATTCATCTTGGTATCCTCCTAAATACCTTGCACATAATATAACAAAATACTGGTAGTATTTTTTGTAGTATGAATAAATATTCACATCTCAAAGCTCTGTTGGCTGAGTAAAAACAAGCACTTAAATGATTTTTGAAACTTCAAAATTATGATCTACAGTTTACTTGAAGGATAAGATAGAATAAAAACTGATGACAAATAATATCTAATTTACTGTGCCATACAAAATTCACACATAATTGATTAAATGAATGAATAAACAAATGTTACAGGACATGTACAGATACTAGCCTATCTGTAAACTAGCAGAAGTTATTCATCATGTCCAGAGAAAAGTCTCTTTATACTTTAAACAGTAAGATGAATAAGAAAAACTATAATGCACTAAGGTAAAAATACAATATGCTGTCTTTTTAACTCAAGTAAAGTATTTTAGAATATAAAATACCAGTTTGTTTAATATTTAAATAAATTCTACTGAATCTGATGGGTCAGATTCTGCATGTGGATCTTAACATATTCATTTATTCTTAAATGAGTATTTAATATAGCCATATAGACCTGGGTTAATATCCTGTCTCTGTCCATTACTGGTATGGGATTTTGGGATCTTTAAAGTTGTAGTCTTCTCACTTGCAAAATGAGGATTAAACATAACCACATCACAAAGTATTTTGAAGATTAAATGAGATTATATGGTAAAGTGCTTAGCACAGTGGCAAATACTACACATTCAATAAATGGTTGCTATTTTTTCAAGTTAAATCATAACTTACTTCAAGAAAGATTTTTGTATTCTAAGGTTGTGCTGTCTCATATTATGGTAGTCATTACTCACCTGTGGTAATTGAGTATTTGAAATGTGGCTAGTCTGAACTGTGATATGGGTAAGTATAAAAATCACATTGGATTTTTTAAGACTCAGTATAGAGAAATAAAATATCTCATAAATATTTCTTTTATATCAATTACATATTGAACTGATATATTAGATAAGTTGGGTTAAATAAAATGTATTGCCAAATTAATTTTCCCCTCTCAAAAGTGAAAATTGTTTTTACTTTTTGAAATGTAGGTACTAGGGGCACCTGGGTGGCTCAGTCGTTAAGTATCTGCCTTCGGCTCAGGGCATGGTTCCAGGGTTCTGGGGTTGAGCCCCGCATGGGGCTCCCTGCTCAGGGGGAAGCCTGTTTCTCCCTCTCTCACTCCCCCTGCTGTTCCCTCTCTCGCTGTCTCTCTCTCTGCAAATAAATAAATAAAATCTTAAAAAAAAAAGTTAAAAAAAATGTAGGTACTAGAAAACTACATTATATATGAGTCTTGCATTGTATTTCTGTTGGGTAGCACTGAGCTAAAGCCTCTGGTCAAGGACAGAATTAGGTATACAGATGTTCCACTAATATTTGACTGGTTGGTTGATATGGCTAAATTTCTTCATCATTTCATTATATTGACACAATTAAAAGCATAAGAGACTGTGTTTTTTTAAGTGCCCACAAGTCAAAACAAATGTACAGAGTGGTTATTATTAGAGAATCTCATGTGTAAATGAGTTGTTTACTCAACAACTTTTTGGTGATTTTTTCCTGCAAATCTTTAAGGACTGAAGCAAAACTCTTTAAACAGAGCTTTAGTGAAACCTGTGTGGTTAAGAATGGGAATGACCTTTTATTTGTCAATAACACTTTAGTAAAACTGGGAAAAAAAAAAAAAACACCCAAGAAAAGAACCGAGATGACCTTTCCAGGACTAAGAAACCAATTGCTGAAATTAACTTTGGTAAATGACAATGAATCACAAATTGTTTGCAGCTATGTTGTCAAATCTAATGGGCAAATCAGGATCACTGGTGCCCTCTGGTTCCTGCATTTTCCTGATCTTTATAGCATATCTAATTGGAAGGATTCCAGGATGCAAAGGATGGGGGTGGATGCTATGACACCCTTCTTTCAGTACAAGACATGTTGTTTAAATCAAGAGACCATTTGGTCTTCCTCCATAATGGTCCTTAAGCATGGAGCAAATGCCTCTGATGGTTTTCAACACAGGCAGAACTGGAGCGGGATAATACTCTCTGAATGCATTACTCCTTTAGCCAATTGGATTTGCAGCAAACAAGGCATCACTGAAACAAATGTCTGGATTGGTTCTATTCTAATCTTTTGGTGGGAGTGGGAAGGTGGCTTAAATATGATCATTTGAATTGTTCCAGAATGCACCAGGGTGCTTCCTCTCCTTCTCCCCCAACATCTGTTACTCTTCTCCAACCACTAATACTTTCACTACCATCTCACCACCACCACCAGTGGTTAACATTTATTTAGTGCTTACTACATGCCAGGCACTTTTCTCAATATTTTTTATCTGAATACTCAAACCTCACTGAATACTCAAACCTTCTTTAAACTAGATACCACTCTTAATTTTCAAGATGAGGAAACTGAGGTACAGTGTAAAGTAAGTTGCCCATAGTTGCACAACTAATAATTAGAGCAGCCAGAAGAAGAAGGGAGCCTGCTGATCTTGGTGCTCAAGACCCCAGACAACAGCATCTGGAGAAGATTCTGACTAGTCTAGAGAACATAAGAAAACAGATTCACTTGGCCAGGGCAAGCCTGGTCCTGTAAGTTATTCCTTAGTCTGCTCCAGAACCTAGAGGTGTAGAGTTTTTGACCTCAAATCTTTTGTGGCCTCTGCGTGAGTGCCAAAGGTTTATAATGGCCTATGGCATTTTCCCAAGTGCCTAAAGCTTGTTCTTAATCACAGAGTATTGTTTCAAGTTTTGCAACGCATAGTATTGTTCATTGGTTTGAAGAAAGATATGTATCATTTAGTGAAAATAAATTATTTTTATTTATATTTATACATATAAATATTATTTTTATATTTATTTAAATATATTTGTTACCCAAAGTGTCTTTGGGTACTTTTTGCTCCCTAAGGACGTGGAAAATGGAAATACCACATATACTTTGCAATCTTTTGTTTTCCACTGTATTCCTGCATGCTTCTGCTCTCCAGGGAGCCCCCTAGTGTTTCTTTAGCTTTGGTGACTGGCTTAGGTCCATGAAGGCATAGGATGCAGAAAGTGGATACAGAGGGAAAGCAAGAATGTGAGCAACAATAGAAACCACTGATCCACTACTTCACCAGGTTACATGTGCTGCTTCATTCTGAGCAAGAGGTAGAGGAAGGTCTTTGGCTAAACTCAGGTAGGGTCTATATAGACTCTATATGAGGTGTAACAAATACCCCAACATTGTGTGTGTGTGTGTGTGTGTGTGTGTGTGTGTGTGTGTGTTTAGTAACAACCTGATTGATTTTTCTTTCTGAGTGGTTTGGAGGAGTAGGGAAATAACAAATGAAACACTTTCTTTGCTCAAAGACCTCACGTCCTAATGAAAGGGAGAAACACCCAATTAAATATCCACATGTCCTTCATGACTGAAGATTATGACATTAAGGCAAATTAGGTCTTTATCAAGAACTACAACATGATAAGTTTTAAATGGAATTGTCTTTACACAGTTTCCAAACTTGCTATGGGCTCCTGGAATATTAGAATGGAATAAATTATTAGGAATTTTCTAATTTCCTCGTCTTTCATATGAGGAAACTAAAGTGTTAGAGTCAAGGATTCGGTTTTCATATTCCCCCTCCTTTGGACTTTTCCTTTGCAAATGAAATTATTTGCTTAATTTGCTTGTTTGAACTAAGCTTCCTGGTTCTTTTAGCATGAATTTCAACTTGTTTTCAGAGCTGAGAATATGTCAGTACTGCCTTCAATATATTCACAAAATAATAGTTATGGTCAAGGGATAAAGGTACTCTTACATTAATAAGTAATTATCTCTTACTGTATAATTGCACACAGGATCCTCAACTAGAATTTCTTTCCGTTTTTATAAAAAAAAATTCCTGTTAATATAAACAAAAGCAAGCAGTTGGATGACCACCTTTTTTTCCTTGAGTAAGGATCAATGTATCTACCCACAAGGATGACACCAAGTATATAGAAACTATAAACTGTATAATAACTAAAAATACATACTCACATACAAATAGATGGCATATATATTTTTTTCAGGCAGGTTATACTTAGAATACTTATTAGGGCACAGTGAGTCCTGGAGATCTTTGAACATAAACTAATTATAAATTAATTGGCTGAATTTACAGATATAGAATTCGCAGGTGTCTAGTCCCGTTCAGTAAAATTAAAAACACATGCTGGGACAATAGGACTGTTCTTGATTGCACTGGGTGGTTACATGGGTATACACATAATAAAAATTCATTGAACTGTACATTTAGGATTTGTGCATTTTACTGTATATAAATTATACCTCAAGAATAAAACTAAAAAAAAATATAAACCACAAAAGACTAAAAACAAGCGAAAAAAACCCACCTTTTTGCAAAGGTTACAAAGAAGCAATTCGTCTTTTAGTTATTTGTAATTCAGATTTGCTACATCTTAATTATGACTGATAGAGTGGCCTGAAACTTTTTTATTTCTTCTTGTTTAATTATCTTTCAATAAACTAAGTTATTTTAAGAGATCTTGTGATCTCCCTTTAAAACGAGAAAGACTTTAACTTACCCATTTGCAAGGAAGATGGTGTAGTGATTATGTGCTGAATTTTGTAGAATAAAACATGAGGCCATCTCAAGGGGGCAGGACCCAATACTGAAAATGATTCTTTCACTTCGCTCTCCTCCGCCGCCTACTTTTACGTGGTACTTCAAGCAATGGTATTCAGAGAGCAAATGGGTCGCTCGACTAAAGAAACCTTTCCAAAGATGCTATTATTCTATTTCCATCCCACAGAGTCTCAAAATTCACTTTTTACTCGGAATGCCACTTGAGGGCAGTTTGCTTGAGAAACATACCCAGCACGCCTGGTTTTAGTACCTTTAAAAAACAGTTTGCTATTATGTTTTTATCTCACTGAGTAAAAACTCCCATTCTCTGACGTTTAGGCTACTTTTATTACAACGGCCAGTCTTCTCTACGGTAGGTCAAGGAGCCGCAGCTTGAAAAAACAAAAGCAAAAAAACCTACAAAACATCCGGTAAAAGGGGGAAGACTACGACTCCCAGAATGCAGCGCGTCCTCCCCCTCTTGCCCGCCTGTCCAATGACCAGACCCCGCCAGCCTCCTCTCGGCCCCATTGGTCAGCTTTCCTGTCAGTGAGGGGAGAAACAGAGGGCTCCGGAAGTCACATTTCCCGCCACCTCGAGGTGCGTCTCGGGAAAGCCGAAGTGGAACAAGTTCTCGATTGGATATTCGCTCTTCTCGCGTAAGAGAAATCAGCCAATCAGAATGTGAATATTGTCCCGGAAAACCCCTCCCCTTCCTGATGTAGCCTTTGGTGGCGGGAAAAGTTCGGAAGTTTTCGCGCCGGGGCGGGGTCATCGGACGATCCTCCGCGCGGTTTTGGAGGCTCCCTGGCGGCGAGCATGGCGGGGACAGTGGTAGTGGACGACGTAGAGCTGCGAGAGGCGCAGAGAGATTACCTGGATTTCTTGGATGACGAGGTGAGGGAGGCGTGGGGGCGCGAGACTCTGGCGCTTGAAGGCCCTGGGGACGCTGACGGGCCGAGGGAGGCCACAGCGGATGCTGCTCCACGCCGGGCCGGGGTGGGGCCCGGGACTCCCGGGAGGTCCGTTGGGCCTCCCGACTGTTGCGGCGGAGCCGGCGCCCTCAGGAGTCTTCTATCCAGGGTTGCGTAACGTTTCTCGCGGTGGAGCCGCAGCTGGTCTCCTGTGGGTGCGGCCTTGAGAGAGCGATCCTGAAACTCTCCTGAGTGCTGATGGGGCGGGGTCTCGCGAAAGGCAGCGGGTTTCTTTCAAGTGCTCACAAAATGGCAAAGCTCACTTTGACCTTTCGGAAATCGCTCCCGGCTCTCTCAATTTGAAGGGAGTGTGGGGGGTGGGTGCTGTAGAACTGATGAGGGACAGAAGGCTGGCTGACACCCAGCAACCTTCTCCCACTCCCCCTCCTGAGTGGGGCATCTGTGACGTTCTTTAGGAATCTCCCACCTGTCTTAATGTTAATACCTTGCTAGAGGGAAAAATGACCTTGACAGTGGCAAGGCTTCGAGGTCTCCAGTATCTTGTAGGTCCTCTTTAGCATATGAAAGTTCTATTGAAACCTCCCTTTTCCTTACTTCCCCCACCCCCATGGTACCGAACCTGCCACCCCTCACAGTCCTGGGGCAGCAGCTCTTTCTGCCCACGGGTCCTGTCTCTGTGCTTTAATAAACCACCATTTTGCACCAAAAATGCCTCAAGAATTCTTTCTTGGTCATCGGCTCCGGACCTCACCCCACTGAACCTCACCTATGTTCTAGAACTTCATCAGAACGGTAGTGACCCGCTAACTTAAAGACCTGCAGGTACTCAGGACTGACTTCCTGTGGGGCGGAAAAGACTACCTAACGTGGCCGCGTTCGATTTCACTGCCAAAGGAGACACAGAAAAGTGTTTGCTATGCTGGCAAAGGGGGCTTTGTATGCTTCAATCCAGGATTGGAAGCCATAGAATATTGTAAAGCATCTTAAAGGGTGGATAATGCTGGGTCTGTAAACAAATAGTGAGGCTTCCTAGTCCTTTAGGTCTGGCTATTAGAGAACTCTTTTCCCTATTATACAGCTAATCGGGGAAATAGAATATTTTAATTCCCTCTGTAAATCTTAAGTGAAAAGTCATTTTAATCTGCTAATTTGCATTTTGATAAGCTTTTTTAAAATTAAAAAAAATACTTCCTTAAGATTTTTTTTTTTTAAATTTGACGGAGATCACAAGTAGGCAGAGAAGCAGGCAGAGAGAGGGGGGAAGCAGGCTCCCCTGCTGAGCAGAGAGCAGAGAGCCCAATGCGGGGCTCCATCCCAGGACCCTGAGAGCATGACCTGAGCCGAAGGCAGAGGCTTAACCCCCTGAGCTACCCAGGCCCATCAAGGTGTCCCTTGATGAGCTTTTATTTGTCCTTTTTGACTTACTGTGACCTTGTTTTAATTCTCCATTAGAAGTTGAGAAATGATTGCATACAGAAAAGCTGCAGATGATAATAGAAATCATAACATGGATGTTGAGGAGATTATTATACAACCTGCAACTGCCTCTTAGGGTGTACTTGGAATCTCAGGCTAGTGAGTGAAAATGTGGAGAAATGGGAGGTCCCTTCTGCTGCAGTGATTGATGGATTGATCTTGCTGTGAGAACTGCCTCTGTTTAAATACTGTCTTATTTTTGAATTTGTGCCTCTTGTGATATGTGGTGGTTATTTTGCAGGAAGACCAGGGAATTTATCAGAGCAAAGTTCGGGAGCTGATCAGTGACAACCAATACCGGTTGATTGTCAATGTGAATGACCTGCGCAGGAAGAATGAGAAGAGGGCTAACCGGTAAGTGGTAAGGGATTTCTTCCAAGAGGCTATCCTGGCTCCGAGTGACAATGGCCCCCTCTCTCTTCCCCGGATTGGAACAGGCTTCCTACCAGAGGACCTGGATGGAATGTTTTTGACCCTCCTTGCCTCACCTACTTCTGTGTTTTTTTTCTTCCTCCCAAAGTAGGTGGTGGGCATTTTCCTCTCTGGAGCTCCTCTTTCCATGTTTAACTGAGTATCATTTCTGCATCTTTGAGAAGTTGAATTAAAGTTAGCTGTCAGTTCTGATATATTTTCCTGAGTCATCCAGGATGGTTATAGAAAGTAGAAGCTAGATTTTCACACCACTTTTATTTTTGAGGGTCAGGTTTTTTTGTTTGTTTTTGTTGTTGTTGTTGTTGTTGTTTTTTTTTTTTTAGTTTTTCTCTCTCTGCTTAATTATCCTCTCTCTTGCCCACGTGCAGCCTCCTGAGCAATGCTTTTGAGGAGCTGGTTGCCTTCCAGCGGGCTTTAAAGGATTTTGTGGCCTCCATTGATGCTACTTATGCCAAGCAATATGAGGAGTTCTACATAGGATTGGAGGGCAGCTTTGGCTCCAAACATGTCTCTCCCCGGACTCTTACCTCCTGCTTCCTCAGCTGTGTAGTCTGCGTGGAGGGCATTGTCACCAAGTGTGAGTGGCTTTAAATCGGGGCTAAGGGAATGGAAGTAGGATAGTCTTAAGAGGGCCTGGGGAAGCAGGAGAGGCCGAGTAGAGCTGGGTAGCAAAGCCCTAAACTTACAGGGTGAAGCTGGGAGGAGCTGTGGTATGTACATTGATGAAGGGGTCCAGAATGATGAATTCTACTGAGTGTGGGAGTGTCTTGGCTCTTGTAATCTCCTCATTTTAACTCTGAACTATCATTTCTGGGTCAGGAAGAGTTGTACTTGAAGTTTTATACAGGTATGTTGATTTTCTAAATATAAAAATGAATAAATGACTAGTATTATTGAAGTAGCTTAAACTAGTCAGAAGAAAACAGTATTTAGAGTCATGATAGACTTGCCTGCGTCAGATTCTGCCTTTTTCAATGTCTAGTTGAATGACTTACACATGTTTTCCATTGCTAGGCTCTCTAGTTCGTCCCAAAGTCGTCCGCAGTGTTCACTACTGCCCTGCTACCAAGAAGACTATAGAACGACGTTACTCTGATCTCACCACCCTGGTGGCCTTTCCTTCCAGCTCTGTCTATCCCACCAAGGTGAGGGGAATGAATTAATTGGGCTTCTTGGGAGGTGGCAATCAAGGATGTCTGTTTTCATGAAAATAATTGAGTGATATCTGAAGTCCTCTAAAGTACATCAGATGAAAAGTAAGGATTATTCTAAAAGAAAGATTGATTGCTAGCCAGAGTTTAATATGAAAGTCTTCAATTCTAATTTTAAAAAAAAAAGAATAAATACTCTAGAAAATTTGGCAAATCGTAGAAGGATTGAGAAAAGTCATTAAACTACTTAGATCTTTGAGCAAAGTTATATATAGCTTTATAATCAACTTAAAGTAATATGGGACAATACTTACGCTGTAGTGTTACCATGATATCTTTGCAAATATTTAACTTTGGGTTGGGAGAGGAATGGCATTGGAAATGACTCTATACTTAGTGTTCTGACTGATCTGAACTGAAGACAATTTGAGGCTTTCTTAATGAGACAGAAGATGATTAGTGTTGGTCACTTGATGTCTGAATTCATTCTATTGAAGACCTGTCCCTGCCATCAAATTTTATTTTATTTTTTAAAGATTTTATTTATTTGTCACAGAGAGAGGGAGAGCGATCGAGCGAGGGAGCACAGGCAGACAGAGTGGCAGGCAGAGGCAGAGGGAGAAGCAGGCTCCCTGCGGAGCAAGGAGCCGGATGTGGGACTCAATCCCAGGACGCTGGGATCATGACCTGAGCTGAAGGCAGCCGCTTAACCGAGCCACCCAGGCGTCCCTCCTTGCCATCAAATTTTAATTGAGAGCCACTGTACCCAAAGAATTGTTAAGCACTGTGGAAGATACAGATATGAGTAATACCCAGTTCTTACTTTCAACTCAATTAGTCCAGGAATCTTAATGTAAAACAAGAATGTGTACCTTAGAATTATAACTGAAGCATACTTTAGAATCATTGAGTCTGTCTTCAGGTGAAATGCTGAGATTCAGAAAGGTTAAGTGACTTGCACATGGTACTAGTAAGTGATGACCCTAAGGACTAGAACCCATGTCCTTTTACTTTCAGGCCAGTTGCATTTTCTGTCACCCTGCTCTCTTCTTCAGTAAGATACCTCCTTCTAGACTGTCTTCAGTAACTACTCAGGGAGTACTCTTCTGCTGATTACTGGGGCCATGCTTCTTTGCTTAAGATCTGAAATACATTGGACTCCTGGAGGTCATCTATGTGGTACTGAATAATATGGCTTGGGAGTTATACTTACCTGAAGTCCTGGCTCTGCATTTTCCTGTGTGACTTGGGGAACTTACTTAACCTCTCCAGCCTCAGTTTCCTTATTTGTTATATGTGAAAAATACCTGCTTTACTGAGTTGTTAGGATGATTACATGAGATCATCTCATGAGATAATAGTACAATGCCTTGTACGTAGTAAGCACTCAATAAATGGCTGCTGTTGCATTTTTAGAAAATTCAAATGGCAAGGGAGTAAAAGTTTAAAATGTCTTTACTAAAGTTTAATATACATACAGGAAAGTTTATATTAAAATATGCAGGTCACTGAAATTTCACAAGCTGAAAATACCTGGAAAAATCATCGTTCAAACCAGGAAACAGAGCCTTCCTAGCATTCAGAAGTGTTTGAGGGCCCACACTCCCCAAGGTTAACCCTATCCTGATATCATCAGCAACACAGAGTACTTTTGCCTGTTTTTATATTTTATCGAAATACTCCTGTGTTGGGCTTCCTTTGTTCAACAGGTGTATTTGAGATTCATTCATTTGGTGTATGGGTGTATTTTATACATTTTCATTGCTGTATAGTGTTCACTTGGGTGGATATACCACATTTATTTAACCATTCTGTTGATAGCATTTGAATATTTTCTAATTTTTGCCTATTGGGAATAATGCTGCTGTGAACATTGTACTATGTGGTTTTGGGTCAGTGTTTCTGTCGGGTATTACCTAGGAGTGGAAATACTATGTCATAGTACAGGGGAGATAAGAATCTTAATTTAGATTTTAATGTAATCGCATCTCCCTCAGACTATAGTTGTCCCTTCTATTAGATGATTTGTTACTAGATCAGATGGGAATGAAGAAAACTGGAGTACACATATGGCTTTTTTTTTGTTCCTAGATACTAAAATCTCATGAGGTCATTTCCAAATTATATTAGTTTCCTACAAAAAAAATTAGTGTGGCATTACTAAGACCAGGACAAGATAACAATGCTCTTCTGTATGTCTTTTTCAGGACGAGGAAAACAATCCCCTTGAGACTGAATATGGCCTTTCTGTCTACAAGGATCACCAGACCATCACGATCCAGGAGATGCCGGAGAAGGCCCCAGCTGGCCAACTTCCTCGCTCAGTGGATGTCATTCTGGACGATGACTTGGTAGATAAAGTGAAGCCTGGTGACCGAGTCCAGGTGGTGGGGACCTACCGTTGTCTTCCTGGAAAGAAGGGAGGCTACACCTCAGGTACCTTCAGGTAATGGTGCAGCTATGAGGCATTTGGCACGCTGCTGGTAGCTTGCATTTCTGGTAGTATTCATGCTCTAGTTTGCCATATTGTGGGGCATACATCAGACAGGTGGAGCAGTCTAGCTGCCTGGGAGATGGTATAGCTCTTTTCCATCAGATAAAACTGGTAATACTATTTTATGCTGAAAGTGGGAGTTATTGTTAACGTGGTTATATATAGCCTCATGGCTTACGTGAATTTCTCACATATTCCCACCTCCTTCTGATCCACACTACTGTCTGAAGGAGGACCTGTGGGGCAGCAGAGGATAAATTCCTGAGGTGAAGAATCATCAGCATATTTGTGTCACAGATTAAAAGAATCAGCTGTTGAATTCAGAACAACTTCTCTTTTTTACTTTATTATTTTCTGATTTGCTGTTGGCTCTGATGTTAGGAATTAAAAACCACAGGCTGCTTCTTATTCTTCTTATTCTTATTCCTCCTTCTTTGTCCCAGGACTATCCTGATTGCCTGTAATGTGAAGCAAATGAGCAAGGACGTTCAGCCTTCATTCTCTGCTGAGGATATAGCCAAGATCAAGAAGTTCAGTAAAACTCGTTCCAAGGTCTGAGCATCTTATAGGGATTTTGAGGGTGGGGATGGATTTGTTAGGGTTGTGTTTGGCATGGGACACCCTTCATCTTTGTAGAGGATCAGAAGGAGGGTCAAGGTTTTTTCTCTAAAGGATGTGGTGTTAGCTTTTAGTTTTGACCCAGTCAGCAAGTAAAAGGATATTTTTGCTGTTCAGTATTTCTGTTTTGTTACCTGCTGGGCTGCTAAGTGGACCTAATACAAATACTAGAGTAAGAGAATATCAGGGTACCAGTAAGTCCATGTGGATGACAGTAGTGATACATTGTTACTTAACTTTTAAATAGGTTATTTTTGTTTCAGTTCTCTAGTTTGTTTTGCTTTTTAAAGACAAAATGTCCACAGGTAGAATTGAAGAAAATATGGTTGACTTTGGAACAACACGTGTTTGAATTGTGGTTTTGCTTGCTGTGTATTCTTTCTGATAAATCCAGTATAGTACTATAAATATATTTCTCTTCCTTACGATTTTCTTAATGTTATTTTCCTTTCCCTAGTTTATTGTAAGAATGCACCATATAGCACATATTATACACAAATGTGTTAAGTTTTTAAAACACAGATTTTTTTTTTTAAAGATTTTATTTATTTATTTGACAGACAGAGATCACAAGTAGGCAGAGAGAGGCGGGGAGGCAGGCTCCTTGCCCAGCACAGAGCCCGATGCGGGGCTCGATCCCAGGACCCTGAGATCATGACTTGAGCCGAAGGCAGAGGCTTTAACCCACTGAGCCACCCAGGCGCCCCTAAAACACAGATATTTTTATGTTATTGGTAAGACGAGGTCAATGGTAGGGTATTAGTAAAGTTTTTAGGGGATCAAAAGTTATGCATGGATTTTTGACTGTATGGGTGTTGGCATCCCTAACTTCTGCATTGTTCAAGGGTCGTCTGTATGTGCCCGGGTGATCAAGGTTACTGAAAAAACATACCCAAACCAAAACAAAAGGTTACTGGAGCCACAATACACATTCTTATTAAATCTAAAGTGTTTTGAACCTGGAAATACTTTTTTCTTAAAGATTAACTCTTTAAGCAGGTTTTGGAATACAGGCTTTCCCTTTATCTGTTCTGACAATAGTCTCATCAGTGTGATTTGTCTTAAGAAAAGCTTTTACAGTTAGAAATGGTATCTACAAATGTGGAGTTCTTCAAGCATTTTTATAGGCTGAAGTATGAAGCAGAGCTCAGCAAAACCATATTGAATCTCAACAGGCTTTTCATGACTTTGGTTATTCCTCCTGTAGGATATCTTTGACCAGCTGGCCAGGTCATTGGCCCCTAGCATCCACGGGCATGACTACGTTAAGAAGGCAATTCTCTGCTTGCTCTTGGGAGGGGTGGAACGAGACCTTGAAAATGGCAGCCACATCCGTGGGGACATCAATATTCTCCTGATCGGTATGGCATTGGGGATTTGCATCAGACTCTTGGTCTTCCCTGTGGAGTGCGCTTGTGGGAATCTATAATCTAAAAGAGTCTGTATTCTCTACCTGGTGTATTTCAGTTCCATCAAAGGCAGAAGGCTAAAATGAATCTTTTCTTACTATTCTCATTTTTGTGTTTCCTGATTTATGTCTAAAATATATTCTTCATGAATGGTAAGGGACTATTATTTATAACCCATTACTGTAAATTTCTGTTATGTCAAGAGCTGTGCTAGAAAAGTAGAACTTGCTGCAGTGGGGTGTGGGAGTGGAGGAGTTTCCTAGCAAGTCACCACTGTCCCACCGAATTATAGGGGACCCATCGGTTGCCAAGTCTCAGCTTCTACGCTATGTGCTGTGCACTGCTCCACGGGCTATCCCCACCACTGGCCGGGGCTCTTCTGGAGTAGGCCTGACTGCTGCTGTCACCACAGACCAGGAAACGGGTAAGGGTATAAGGGTCTTTGGCAAACGTCCCGTAGTGAGATCAAGTGTAATTTCTTGTAGTTTGCTTTTGGGAAGCTTGTATTGGGAAGATACAAGCTTATCTTGTTATCTTGAAAGGTTAGTTTGAACTAGACTGTAGAGGCCAGGGTATCCTCTGATAATAGGGGGTGAATTAATTAAGTCTTTGGGTGGCCCTCTGGATAAGAATGTCTCCTAGAACACAGCTTTTGAAGAAGGCTTTGCATATTGGAAGGGAAATAAGAAATAAAAATGAAGATAGTGCTATTTTATAAATTAGAGGAAGGGATTTGAAGACTAGTGAAAAGAGAGCAGAGATGTAGTTGGGGAATTACTTGAAGATGAAGATAAAGAGAGAATCCGTGAAAGAAGTTTGTTGGAGGCTGGCTGCTTAGGGGTAGTTCAGATTGGAACTAAAAAGGTTGACCCACCAGGGTTTTTCTCTAAGTCTCTAGGAACTGACTGTTCCTCACTATTTTCTCATGAGAGACATTGAGTGCTTAGGAAGGAGATTGAAATCTCTCCCCTTGTCCTCTACAGCCTGGATGGTAACACATATCTTGACCTGCTCATTTACCAGGGGAGCGCCGCCTGGAAGCAGGGGCCATGGTCCTTGCTGACCGAGGTGTGGTTTGCATCGATGAATTTGACAAGATGTCTGACATGGACCGCACGGCCATCCATGAAGTCATGGAGCAGGGTCGAGTCACCATCGCCAAGGCTGGCATCCATGCTCGGCTGAATGCCCGCTGCAGCGTTTTGGCAGCTGCCAACCCCGTCTACGGCAGGGTGAGTGCATCAGGCACTTTACCGTTGTCCTCACCTTTGTTTGGTTTTGCTGTAGCTGGGCCATGAAGTTGATTCTTGGTGTCCCAGAGGAATAAAAGGCCAGACTAAAGTTAAGCCGTTCACCGTTTTGTTCTTGTCCTTAACTTAGAGCAGTGCTTCCTCACGTTTTCAGCCACATCAGAATCCCCTAGCAAGTTATTTATTTAAATAACTTGGAAAATACAAAGAAGAAAACAAAAGTGACCTGCAGTCGCACAGCCCAGTAACCTGTATTGCCATTAGAACGAAAGTACCACGTGCAGATGGGAGGATGTAAAAACAGAACAGAGAGTGCAGTATGGACATTAGAAGACTTCTCTTTTCTCTCCTATCCCTTCTCCAAGAGATAACCACTAACTACTTTTGAGTGTCTGGGGAAACAGAAACTTAAGTGTATAAAACAACTATACTGGTTCCTTGTAACCGAATTAGTCTGTTTATCTTTGTTTTTTACGATGATGAAGATGATACTTATTTACTTACAAGGTACCCTTGCCTGATATTTATTTAGTATGATGATCATATTTATCCAGCTTGGGGTTTGCCGAATTTTGCCTCTATTTTTTTTTTTTTCTTTTTTTGGGGCAGCTGTCTTATATTCCATTGATTTATAGTAATTTGTTTAGTCTCCATTTGATGGGCATTTGGTGTTTTCCCTTTTCTCCCTTGCTATTGTGAAATGAAGTTGCAGTGAATATTCCTTTATGTGTATTCTGTTACGCATGTCCATATGATAAATACCTAGTAACAGAATCACTGGATTGAAGAGTTACATGCATTTTTATTTTGGTAGAGATTGCCAAATTGCCCTCTTTAAATATTGTACCATAATACTACTATTAGCTAAGACTTACAAATAGTTTGTATTTATCAACTGCTTTTATCCTCACCGTCACCTTGTAGGTAGGTAGTTATCCTTATCTTACAGGTGAGAAAATGGAGGCATAAAAAGTTAAGTAACTTACTTAAGAGTCACAAGCTAGAAAATGACAGTCAAAATTTGAATGCAGAGCCTATGCTGTGCTCTGGCAATTATGATTCCACAATGTATGGGGTTACCTGTTTGGGTGGAGTTTTTTAAACATGCAGGTGCCTGGTCCCCAGTCCAGGGTTTCTGAATTCAAATCTTTGGGTTGGGGCTCTTGGTAGCTCTGGTTTAGAAAGGCTTCATAGGTTGGTGATAATGCATAGCATGGGCTGAGAACCTTGGTTTTTAGATTAGTGGTAACATGTATTTATGTCATTCTAAAGAATTATATTGGGAAATGCAGAGAGAAAATAGCAGGTCCTGAAATGAGAACATGCTCAGAATCATTTTTAATGTTACCCACAAGGTGTGTTAGACCATCTAACTGTGAAGTGTTTGTGGGTAGGTAGTCTTGTAGGCCCTGAACTGAAAGATAAAAAAGTATAGAGGTTTTTGAGTCCCAGGGAAGATCTCCCTTGAGCCTTAAGATGTTACGATTTATAGATTATTGACCATTTTTTTTTTTTGTGGTTTTACTCATTACCTTCTAAGTAAGGGACTCCAGAGTTTCCAGGTGCTTTTGGTTTAGTCAGCTTGTCAACTTTATAACCGGTAGGGGAAAAGGAATCCTCTTTCAGGGTTGGTCCTACCCTTGGAATGGCAGGAGCAGAATAAGGCTTGGGAAGGAGGAGACTGGTCTTGAGACCTATGATAAGACTGTTAGAGGCACCTCAGCTAGGAGGTGTGGTTCTGAGTTTGCTCAGGTCTCCTGAGCTTCAGTGAAAGAAGGGTTGCAGGTAGAGAAGCTGAATTAAGTATTTCAGTAGCTTTACGTATTCTCCTTGTCCTTTCTTCCCATTGATGTCACCTCCACTTTGCTTTTTCCTTCTGTTGCACAGTATGATCAGTATAAGACCCCCATGGAGAACATTGGGCTACAGGACTCACTGCTATCCCGATTTGACTTACTCTTCATCATGCTGGATCAGATGGACCCTGAGCAGGATCGGGAAATCTCGGACCATGTCCTTAGGATGCACCGTTACAGGGCACCCGGGGAACAGGATGGCGATGGTGAGGCCACGGGAAGAGTCAGAGTGACTAATGGAGGGGAACCTAAACAGACACAGTTATCTCAGACCTGGCCCAGGTCATGATGGGTGTTTCTGTTTTGGGGTTGATGTTGAAGGTGCCCTTGCCTATGTGACCACTCCCTTTCTTGCTCACTGAGAGTCATAATAACGTGTGTCTTTTGTCCATTTCTGGGTCTAGGAGCACCTTTGAGCATCTTCTTTGAGCCATGTCATTCCACTTTTCTTATTTGTGGGCTCCACGTGTCTATGTGACTTGGCTTTGTTAATTTTTTCCTCTCTTCAGAAGAACCACTTTCTTACTCTGCTTTCTCCCAACTTGGGTTTTCTAGCTATGCCTTTGGGTAGTGCTGTGGATATCCTGGCCACAGACGATCCCAGTTTTAACCAGGAAGACCAGCAGGACACCCAGATTTATGAGAAGCATGACAATCTCCTGCATGGGACCAAGAAGAAAAAGTGAGCATTCTTCATACTTCTTGAAGGAATCTGAGATTTCTGTCATATTGGCATGTTTTTATGTGCTCCCCAGGCAAGATCATGCTTGGATTTATAGCCATGTGGGCCTGTTTTCTTTTCTGGATCTCACACTATATACCCCTTTTCCTGGCCAGTTGCCTTGTGTTTATGGTGATTAGGCTTAGGTTCTAACCTTCCTAAAATAGAAGGCTTTGACAACATGCTCAGCTGATGGTGGGTATATCATGTGATCCTTGTACCTTAAGTACTGCACAAGTCCTGTAGCTGTTTGTGACAAGCTAATGTTGACGGGACGGTAGACTGCAAGCCCTGGGTGCTGTGCAGGTAGATTTGGATAAAGGAGACTAGGGTGGAAGTGTTCAAAGCATGCAATGTGAGATCTTGTACTTCTGTTTAGGGCTGTGGTGCAATAGGAAGCGTATAGATTCAAACCTGTCATTTCAGAACAGAATTTAGAGTCAGAAGACTGAATTTAAGTCTTCCCTAGGTCACAGTTTTTACGTATTAAATAGGGCAAATAATACCTAAACTTCTGCCTGTACTGCTTACCTCACATACATCTAAGTAATAGCTACAGAATTCAATAAACGTAGATGAAAGGGTCTCATACACATTCTATATAAATGGGATTTATGATAATGGATTCTAGAATATATCTCTGCCACTTGACCTTGACTTCTCTGAGGAGAGGCCAAGCCCCCACCCCAGTCATGTGCCAAGGTTTGGCAGAGAAGATTTCCCTGTGTGTGCATCCAGGGAGAAGATGGTGAGTGCAGCGTTCATGAGGAAGTACATCCACGTGGCCAAAATCATCAAGCCCATCCTAACTCAGGAGTCAGGTGCCTACATTGCAGAAGAGTACTCACGCCTGCGCAGCCAAGACAGCATGAGCTCAGACACTGCCCGGGTGAGTCCCCACAGCCAAGATGGGCCTGGGAATTCTTAAGTACAAGGCTGGGGAGTCCCTGTTACCTGGGAGCTCTGAGAGCATTTTAACTTAGGGATTCCTTACCTTTTTCTTTCTGGTCCGAAGGACTTCCTGTTCTGTAATTCTAATAATTTCTTTTCCTTTTATAAAGGAAAATGAGGTGAGAATAACCAGAGATACCTGTATCTCATTAGTTCAGCTGATATTGGCCTCCAGAAGCTATGATTCATTCAGCAAACAGAAGGAGCCAATTTTTGGTTCTTACATGCAGGGTTAAAATAGGAAGAGCTATCCTCAGCTCAGATCTGCAACTTAGGAGGTAGGAAGGTAGATGGAAAGATCATATATGCATATTTATAAATATCTACCATATTGTGGTACCTAAGGGAATGAATAGGAAAGGTGATTGGAGTGTAGATGAAGAAGCTGTTAGTTTTTCTTTTAGACTTTATAGAACTGGTATGAATTTGATGGAAGAGAGTGTGCTATTTGAGCTGGACTTTGATAAATGATTAGTTGGATAATCATAATGGTTGTCCAAAGCCATTTCTAGAAATCTGCCTGTGAATTTATCTAAACTGTGGGGCAGTAGAGTTCACACAGGATTTCACAGCAGAAAGACCCAAGTCCAAGACCATTATTATGTGATATAGACATAGACTCTTGGATTTAGGCCTGATCCCAGGTCACCTATTCTAGCCTCACACCCAGATAGGCACTCTGTCTTCTGGAATTTCTGCTAAGACTTTCTTGACACCTCTAGTAGCAGCATGCCTGGCACATCACTACTTTGAAATGTTAGAAACTTCTTGTATTTATTGGGCTTAAACTTGCTTCCCCAAGACTTAGACCCATGGATCTTAATTTTGTTTTGTGGGGATTATGTATGACTTGTCTTCTTCAGATTAAGAAGCCCCCTTTCTTTTTAATTGTTTCTCTCACCATGTGAACATGTTTCAGTGTGTCAGAAGCCTTCTCATTGAACAAAACACTGTTTTAGTTCTGGTCTTAGTGGGTCTGGTAAATCTCTCAATTTGGATTCTATAGTTCTGCTAACGCAGGCCAAGATTTCACTTGCTTTTTTAGGTTATCCAAGAATTGGAGCTTATAAGGAGTGTGTAACCTCCACACTCTGGTAGCTTTTGAATCATTAAAAGATTTGGTGACTTTACTTAAAAGTGAATATATTTGGGGCACTTGGCTAGTGTGGCTTTAGTGGCTCTAGTGGCTCAGTGGTTTAAGCCTCTGCATTCAGCTTGGGTCATGATCTCAGGGTCCTGGGATCGAGCCCTGAATCGGGCTCTCTGCTCAGTGGGGAGCCTGCTTCCCCCTCTCTCTCTGCCTGCCTCTCTACCTACTTGGGATCTCCTCTCTCTGTCAAATAAATGAATAAAATCTTAAAAAAATATATATATATTTGTTTTTGAATGTGGGATGGGGTTTTATTTATACTATCCCATGATAATTTGCGAAACTTCAAAGTGGAAGTGACCAGATCAAGGATCATACAATGGGAGATGTAGGGGTGTGAGAGAAAGAACTAGCCCTCTGTTCTGGTCCCAGGTCCAGCTAATTTTCGGGCCTTGCACAAATCTGTTCACATCTCTCAGGTCACAGTTTTTTAATCCATAAACTGAGAAGGTTGGATAATGTCAGGGATGCTTAACTAGATGGGCACATCATAGTCACCTGAAACTTAAAAAGTATACATGTCCAGTCCTAAACATAGACATTCTGACTCATTAGGTCAGAGATGCCATTCAGCCAAAAGCATTTAAAAAAGATAGAAGATGTGCTTGCTTCTGCAGCGCATATACTAAAAAAGATAGAAGCACGCTGGCTTAGTATGCACCCACCCCCCATGAGAACCACTTGATGAGAACATGCCAGAATCCTGTTTTCCTCTGGACTTGAATTCACCCAACTTGAAAAATTTGTCCTCACATGACCTCTTTCACACCTATCCCTTAGTGTGACCTTGCTCAAGTTACTTAAAGCCCTAAGTCCCATTTTCCTCACCTATAAAACTTGGAGAAGTTATCAGGAGTGTTAAATGATGCAGTTTATATAAAAACAAAGTTCTTAGAGCGTTGCAGACTGGCAGTACAGGATTGTTTTTCCTCCTTCACTATTGTAGTCTTTCTAGCCTTTTTTCTTTCCAGCTGTAAGATGCCTCATTTTCTTCTTCCCTGTTCACCTACCCCTTTCTCCCTCAACACTCCTGTTTTCTTGGCTGCTTTTATTTATTTTTTTTTAAAGATTTTATTTATTCATTTGTAAGAGAGAGTGTGTACAGAAGTGGGGGAGCGGCAGGCAGAGGGAGAGGGAGAAGCAGGCTCCCCGATGAGCAGGGAGCCCGACGTGGGGCTTGATCCCAGGACCTTGGGATCATGACCTGAGCCAAAGGCAGCCATTTAACCAACCGAGTCACCCAGGCGAACCGTTTGGCTGCTATTATCTTTATGAATTCTATGTAGTGTTTATACAGAATATAGAGCTCTGAATCCTTTGCTTATGCTTCCTAGAGTCAGTCTGGTAGTATCTTTATCCTTTTCTGTACAGTGGGAGTGATGGGAATTCTGACAAATAATCCTCCCTTCTTCTCTTCCTCAGACATCACCAGTTACAGCCCGGACACTGGAAACTCTGATTCGATTGGCCACAGCCCATGCTAAGGCCCGCATGAGCAAGACCGTGGACTTGCAGGATGCAGAGGAAGCTGTGGAGTTGGTTCAGTATGCTTACTTCAAGAAGGTGAGGGCTCCTGTGCTTGGGCCCGAGAGCTCCCCCTGAGTAAATGCTGGTGCTTGGGCTGCCCAGCCCTCCACAGTGACACCTGCCTTTAGGTCATCTGTGGAAAGCGGCATCTAGCTGGGAAGCTTTAAAATACTGATTCCAGAGTCCCTAGAGGCCCCAGAGATTTTGGTTTTATTGACATGCTGCACCATCAACAGATTGCTTCTCTGCCTACTCATACTTCGTCTCTTAAAAAAGTAGGTTTCCAAAGGATTAACATTGGTGATCTTCCTCTTCCTTCTACAATGTTTTCCTTGCCAGTCTCTTCAGGATTCCCATTGGCATCTCAAAATCTCACATCAAAAGTTGAATTCTCAAGCTTGGGCCTGTCATTCTGTTTATGTTTCTGCTCCTGCTCATGACATTGTATTTCTGTCATTCATTCATTCTTTATTTATTTATTTACAAAAGATTTTATTTATTTATTTGGCAGAGAGAGATCAAGAAATATCAAGAGAGGGAACACAAGCAGGCATAGTGGGAGAGGGGGAAGAAGGCTCTCCGCTGAGCAGGGAGCCTGTTGCAGGGCTTGATCCCAGGACTCTGGGATCATGACCTGAGCAGAAGGCAGACGCTTAATGACCCAGCCACTCAGGCGCCCCCCTGTATTTTTGAAGCCTTCATTGTCTTTTCCTTGTTGCCCACCCCCTCTCCAGTTCAGTGAACTTTAGTCATCTGGGGTTTAGTTATGGGTTTGATAGCCTTTTCCTGGGTTACTTTTTTTTGCTAGGATGGGAGTTGTCTTAAATTTAAATTAGTCACTTGATCTATAAAGAAATGAATTGTTTTCCACTTAACCGTTGTGGGCTGGATTTTTTTTTTTTATTTATTTCTTTGTTCCTTAAATAATCATTTAGTATCTACTATGGTCAAAGGAATTGAAGATATCTCTCAGCATTTTTTTCCTTTTTCACAGACTTATTTATTTTAGAGTGTGGCGGGGGGCAGAAGGACAGGGAGAAAGAATCTCAAGCAGACTCCCTGCTGAACAAGGAGCTTGATGTGGGGCTCAATCCAATGACCCTGAGATCATGACCTGAGCTGATACTAAGAGTTGGACACTTAACTGACTGAGCCATCCAGGCACCCCTCCTCTCAGCATTTTTAAAGATAGGTAGCAGCCTGTTCCTCTGTCTCTGGTTCTGGGACTCAGGGATGGAAGAAGCTCAGACATTAGACCCATGGAAGTTATTTCTGCTGGTGATGTAGATGGACTCTTACTCAGAGTTCTTCATTCACTTTCCTGGCATTGGTGACCCTTCCCACCCACCCATGCTTGGCTTGGTCTTAGGTTCTAGAGAAGGAGAAGAAACGAAAGAAGCGAAATGAAGATGAATCAGAGACAGAAGATGAAGAGGAGAAAAGCCAGGAGGATCAAGAGCAGAAGAGTAAGAGGTAAGGCGAAGCAAAGGCATGCATTGGGGGTGGGGAGAGGGGAGAGGAGTGGATCAGTACTGCTGGGGTTGACATCAAGTTTTTCTTGGGAAGGGTACCTAGATCTGTGGGGTTGGAGGCCAAAGACAACCTAGGCAAAGTAGAGAACTTAGCTAGCCCCTTTGTTCTTTTGTATGATGCCTTTTTAAAGATTTGTTTATTTATTTTAGAGAAAGAAAGACCATGCACGAGCATGGCAGGGGTGGGGCAGAGAGGGAGGGAGAGAGAAAATTTAGTAGACTTCCACAATGAGCAGGCATTGGGCTCAATCCCCTAACCCTGAGATCATGACCTGAGTGGAAACTAACAGTCGGATACCTAACTGACTGTGCCACCCAGGCGCCTCTGGTGGGATGCTTTTGACCTCCTTCCTGCTAAAAAATGCTAAGTAGCGGGGGCACACTAAGTCAAACAGGCTTTTGAGTGTATCTTTCAGAATCCTTTTCTCATGGTAACTTTTCCCCTTTCATCCCTGTAATTGAATTTCTAAGGTGGTTGGTAGAAAAAAAAAGCATTGGGAAGCAGGGCCTGTTTGTGTTCTAGTTCAGAGACTTTTAGTGTCTTTTTCAAGAAAAAGTAACAGTTTGTATAGGCCTGGGCCTAGCATTTTGCTTTGATTGTAGATCGTTCTAGTTCTTTTTCTCTGGTCAAAGGCACAGAATGGGTTTCTTTTAATTGCTATGGGTATTTTAGGAGGAGGACTCGTCACTCTGACGCCAAGGATGAGGGCTCCTATGACCCCTATGACTTCAGTGACACAGAGGAGGAAATGCCTCAAGGTGAGTGAATGTCTCCTATTGATAAAGAGGTGGCTCCTTTGCTGACTTCAGTCACTCTGTGTACTACATTTTCTGGTGGGTTGCCATTTGGTTCCCTGCTCAGGGCCCTGTGTCCAAGAGGTTTGTCCCAAGAGAACCTCAGGAAACCCAGTCAAAACTTTGAAACCAGGCTTTGCTCAGTTGTTTGTTTCCTTCCTAAGGAACTTTGCTCTTTGCCAAGCCTGGCGTAAGCATCTCAGATAACGTATTTGAGGGTCTCTTGTCTGACTCAATTTCTTAAGCCTGGCTGGTTCCATAAAAACCCTAGGAAGTGGGTGTTCAATAGGCTCAGTGAGGTGTGGGGAGTGGAGAAGATTATTTTTCTGGTGTCTGTGGAAATGGCTTCACCGTGTTGTTTTCCCATTATCTGTAACCATTTATCCTCTAAAGTGCACACTCCAAAGACTGCAGACTCACAGGAGACCAAGGAGTCCCAGAAGGTGGAATTGAGTGAATCCAGGTGAGTAGAAAGGTGAATGCCACATGCTGCTGAGGCAAGGACGTTCTGGGGAGACGGTATGAAAACAAGCTGATTATCAGTGGAGCTCAAACTTGTAGGCTCAGTAATTTTTAGAATAGCTTATATTCTGATTTTAATTTCAAACCTAAAAAAAAAATTGCAAAAGAAAGTTGCAAAAGTAGTATAAAGAATTCTTTTATACCTTTACCCAGAATCTCCAGTTGTTTACATTTTACCATTCGCTTTATAAATGGGTCTTTGTGGGGATTTTAAATATAATGTCCTTGGGAGGTCAGGAAGGAAGATAGTCTTGAATTGAAGCAAGGACAAAATTTTTATCTTACTATTTAGGTTCTTCTCAGTAGGGTGTACATACACACACACACACACACACACACACACATTTTTCTTCATTGAATTGTCCTTTGTTTTGGGATGAGAAGTTTTTACCTCTAGAGGTATTTTACCTCTAGAGGTTGTTTAAAATGGTGTTTGGGATGAGAAAACAGGAATAAGTTTTACTTATAAATTTTTTAAAGAAGATTATTTATTTTAGAGAGTGTGTGTGTGTGTGCATGCATGTACGTGCATATGGGTGGGGAAAGGGTCAAAGGGAGGGAATCTTCAAGCAGACTCCTGACTCTGAGCAGGGAGCCAGACTTGGGGCCTAAATAAAATCTTTAAAAAAAAAAAAATTATTTATTTGAGAGAAATAGAGAGAATACAAGCAGAGGGGAGGAGCAGAGGAAAAAGGGAGAAGCAGACTCCCTGCTGAGCAGGGAGCCCAACGTGAGGCTTGATCCCAGGACCCTGAGATCATGACCTGAGCTGAAGGCAGAGGCTTAACCAACTGAGCCACCCAGGCAACCCCTCCTCCCTTTTCTTTAAGATTTTATTTTGAATGACTGCAGAGTTTCCAGAGTATGGATGTATAAAAGTTTATTTGCATTTTCTTTTTTTTAAAAAATATTTTATTTATTTATTTGACAGAGAGAGAGAAAGATCGCAAATAGGCAGAGAGGCAGGCAGAGAGAGAGGGGGAAGCAGGATCCCCACAGAGCAGAGAGCCCGATGCGGGGCTCGATCCCAGGACCTTGAGATCATGACCTGAGCCAAAGGCAGAGGCTTAACCCACTGAGCCACCCAGGCGCCCCTTATTTGCAATTTCTAATGATGGACACTTAGGTTCTGTAAAACTGGTGTTTACAGTAAAACATTCTTAATATTTATCACTGTGTACTCAGGCAAATATATAGCTGTAAGGTTTCTTTCATGAAATGGACTCCCTGGATCAAAGGATATGTACTTAAAAATTTCAGTATATATGCTGAATTGCCTTTCAAAGATGCTGTTACAGTTTATATATATATATATATATATATATATTTTTTTTAAAGATTTTATTTATTTATTTGACAGAGATCACAAGTAGGCAGAGAGGCAGGCAGAGAGAGAGGTAGAAGCAGGCTCCCCGCTGAGCAGATGTGGGGCTCGTTCCCAGGATCCTGAGATCATGACCTGAGCTGAAGGCAGAGGCTTTAACCCACTGAGCCATCCAGCCGCCCCGAGTTTATATATATTTTTTAAGATTTTATTTATTTTAGAGAGAGTACGCATGCAAATGTGCTCAGGGTGGGAGGTGGGGAGCAGAGGGAGAAGGAGAGAGAATCTCAAGCAGATTCCTCCCAGAGCCCGACAAGGGGCTCAGTCTCATGACCCTGAGATCATGACTTGAGCAGAAACCAAGAGTAAGATGCTTAACTAAGCTGCCTAGTTGTCGCCCCCCCAAGTTTATATTTCTATGGAAACACCAGTTTCCCACATCTTCATAGGCCTCTGATTTTTTTTCTTTTTTTTTTTAAGATTTTATTTATTTATTTGACAGAGAGACCACAAGTAGGCAGAGAGGCAGGCAGAGAGAGAGAGAGGAGGAAGCAGGCTCCCTGCTGAGCAGAGAGCCCGATGTGGGGCTCGATCGCAGGACCCTGAGATCATGACCTGAGCCGAAGGCAGAGGCCTAACCCACTGAGCCACCCAGGCGCCTCAGGCCTCTGGTTTTTTAAAATGGTATTATTTCTCAGTGTGCAGGAAGCTGTATAATAGAATGTTGGGGGATGCCTCTGCTGTATTAACACTTAACATAGATCTTGCCTGAGAGCTTTTGGGTTTGTTTACTTCTCCTTCACCCGTTTTTTCCTGACTTGGTCAGGTTGAAGGAATTCAAGGTGGCCCTCTTGGATGTGTTCCGGGAAGCTCATGCACAGTCGGTGGGCATGAATCGCCTCACAGAATCCATCAACCAGGACAGAGAAGAGCCCTTCTCTTCCGCAGAGATCCAGGCTGCGCTGAGCAAGATGCAGGACAACAACCAGGTCATGGTCTCCGAGGGCATCATCTTCCTCATCTGAGGAGAACTCATCTCTGAACGCTGGGGCTCTGTCAAGAACATTTCTTCCACATTTCCTCTTCCTGCTCGCATCAGTCTTTGCCTTCGTTTCCTAAATAACAGTGTTAATTGAACTGAAATTGGGAGACATGTGACCAAGCTGATCTTTGGGAATGGGTAATGAAACCTGCCATGGGGTAAAGGAGAAGAAAGTGGGTAGAGACTAGGCTGGTGTATCTTCATTTGTTCATTCATTCTCGTTTCCCACTAGAACAAACCAAACCATTGTTCACGGTAAATAGCATATAACTTCTGAGAATATGGGGGGAGCTCAGCTGGTTTTTGTTTATCCTTTCCTTGTTTGTTGGCAGTTTTTTCTCTGCTGAACATCTCGATCTGGAACAGGCTTTGGGTGGTTCTGTGCTGGTGGAGTGAAGCTCTTGAAGCAAGTCATGAAGGCCAAGAGAGCTTTCTTTTCTGTAGCACCAGTTAAAACTAATACATACTTCTGATCTAAATATCTGAGACTTTGAATAAACTTACCTATTTTTATATTACACACATGGCCTTAATAATGTGCTTTTGTAGACACATTTAATTTTGTTTTCCTTGAGAGCTCTGCCCTACAGGAGCTTGTTTGCACCAAGTCACCACACGGTGGCAGCAGGCTGCTGTGCTGTCTTTGGGGCTTAGGTCACTCAGCAGTGTTCTTCTTCAGTGATACCAGCATTTATCAGTCGTGCAAGCCAAACTTTGCCAATTTGGAATAGCTAAATGGCTGCAGAGGGCCAGTGAATGAAAATCCAAGAGAGGTGACCCTTTGCCTTTTTTGAGCTTGAATCAAAGCCCATTCATGGAGAAGTAATACCTGGTATATCTGATGCCTCAATATTGTGAGTTCTGGCCCATAAGGAGATCCCCTTACAGGATCCTTGTGAAACCACTTGCACCTGGATGTTTAGCTCTTGGTCTTTTTGTGCAGAAGGACTTTGTGTGTAGAGGGACTTGGGTTTCATCTTTCCTGCTGTAATGCTCTCAGTAGCTTCCAAAGAACTTTTAAGTTTACTTGAATTAAAAAGAAAAGTGTACGTTATGGGGGCCTGCATCACATGAACTGGAAGCTGCGGTTGTGTTGGTTTTCTGCTCTAAGATTGGTGAAGTACTTTCTCCCTTTTTGATGATAGGAACACCTTACCCTGAAACGGGGAGGGCGGGGGGGGCAGAAGATGGGGTGTTCTAGTTTCGTCTTTGATTTTTTTCCCCCCCAGATGTGAAATCCAAGTCCTATTGGAAGTAATCTGGAGAGTCAGGGGAGGGCAGTGGCATCAGGAGCGGACTCTGACCTGAATTGAGTACTGGCCATGAGTCCTGTATTACGCTCTACTGTGCAGCAGGTGCAAATATAGGACTACGTGCTCTTGAGGCCTACTGGTTGGGGATTTATGTCTAATGTGTCAATGAGAAATTTTAAAATAAAATGAGGGCATACACAATAAGAACTATAGGAATTGAGGGGCCCATGAGAGTATCAAAAAGGGATGTGGGCTACCATGGGGTACTGATGAAGAAAAGGGGGTCTCAAGTGATCATTCCCAGAAAGGTCCAACATTTTGTCAGTAGGACTCCCGCTCTCTATCCTTCACACCTGGAGGAACTGAGGCAGAGTAGGAGAGTGGGCTGATCTAGGAGTCTGTAATAGCTGTAAAGCCAAGTTTACCTTGTTGACATTTCAGCTCTCTGCAAGCTAACCAAAAGAATTGAAGGGAGAAGACCATGTATTCTACAGTCACAGTAGGTGCTCATTGTGTTAAATTGACTGTTAGGAACTCAGTGAGTCTTTACATCAGGATTTTAAAAATGGGCACGCGCATGTGTGTGTGTGTGTATGTAGTTTCTCAACTTACAGTAACATTAAAGAAGTTGGTAGGCATTTAAAGGATTTGTTCCTACTCAGTGTCCTTACATTCTTCCTGCTGCAGGCATTGACCGGCCGCTTGTGTAGGGGTGACCTCTGCAGGTCGTTCTCCCCTGAGGGTATCACTGCCACATAGCGCTGGGATCCGTGATGGTCCGGATCCACCAGGACAAACAATAACTCCCTTCATTATCTACATACTTCACTCAAAAAGAGAAGTCTGTTTACATTTAATTTTGCCACTGAAATAGTTAAGATAGTTTGTGGGCCTTAGAGAAATATGTCCTATCTTGGAAATTTTTATGCTACCTTATTCCTTAACTCTCCTGGATAAATGAAGTGTCAGTATGAAAAGATTGTCAAAAAAGACAATTTGCTGATCTGTAAAATGGGGGTACTCATTGCCTGGAGGGAGGCTTGTAAGACAGAGCAAGTGGTAAGTGCTTGCCAGCATGGAAATACTCCATGATACTTTCATTATTACTGCAAATTCCAAGTTTCACAAAAACAAAATGTTGCATTTTGATGTGTTTACAAAAAAACACGATCCTTTGGTCAAATCCATTTAAAACAATTTCCCCCTTGTTGAGTTCCTCAGTTTTGTTCTTTTCCCTGCCTTTCCACTTCTTGATGGTTCCCATCCTCTAATCAGTGTGGCTCTGACTCAGGTGCTTCTTACAGGGATGACCCTTTAGCTCATGGTACTGGATTCATCAACCTCCTCCCAGGGACCAGGATCTGCCTGGTGTGGGCAGTGTTATCTCAGTCCTCGAAATAGCCCTGTGAGGTATGGTCGTTAGGAAAATAGAGGATGGAGGTAATGAGGAGAAAGGCTCACAGAAACCAGATAGGCTATGCCCTTCTCATTTTTCCCGAGTTTTCAATGCCCAGTGATCCTAATGATTCCAGACTTCCTGAGGTCAGGTTTCCCCAAAGGCTTTGGTTAGTGGAATAAGGCAGGTGCGAGTGACCCGTGTCCTGGCTGCCTCAGCGCTCCATTCTGGCGAGAGCTCTTTGGGAGCTCTCCACCTCCCCTGCCAGGTCGCTCCCCTCTCCTAGGAGTCAGGTATCACCACTTGAGCTTCAGAGCAGGGAAGAGGGGAGGTAGAGTGCTGTGCATGGGTTGCACAGGAAATCTCTTCAGAGAGCCCAGAGTTGGCTGAGGAAATGAGCCTTGCACTGGGAAGCAAGGGCACTGCCCTCGAGTTCCTTTTCTGACATTCTGTGGCTGAGTTATCGAGCCAGACTCGGCAGGCCACTTCCTTAGAGGGAAATGCTTGTTTTCTTTATCTGGGAAGGGAGGTGGTTGAAATAGGTGCTCTGAGGTCCCTTCTGGTAATGCGTATGACTCTCAGCACCCGGTGTCAGGTCTACCCACAAGACACGTTATTGGCCTTGGCACCACTTGGAGGCAGGTCAGAATGAGTCTCCTAGCATCCTGTTAAATATCCTTTTTGCAGGTTGTGATTTGGGGGCTTCTCTATTTTGTGATTGGAACTCTGGTATGTTTCCATTTATCTCAAGGGGTTTCATTTAATTCTTAGAAAATTTTTAGAATAAAATGTGTTTTTGTTTGACTTCACTTTAATTTGCTGAAATGTAAACCTAGTTCACCCACCTTGTCAGGTCTGATGCCTCAGTGATGAGTGCTGGTTTCTAGCTGGCCTGATATTAACAAGCGTGTAATCCTAGCTCATTCTCTTCAGTCTTTCCTCAAGGGAGAAAATGAAGATTCTAAATTCTTTTCTGAAATATTCTTACTCTTAAGCCCTGAGTATGTTTCCATAGCTTATAGGAGGATATTAGCCTCTGCTGAGATCTACCATTCTGATAATCGTTCTCACAGCATGAACTTTTGGTGGCAAGCTAAGCCTTCCTACCTTTGTACCAACATTTAATCTTGACAGAAAGGTCAGCTCATGCCATCTTACATATGTGTGCTACTATTCTCTTAATTTAAGTGGATGGAGTCCTGAATGAGAGCTGTAAGAAAGTTGGATAAAATATCAAAAAATATAGGCTAAAGGTGGAGTTGAACTATGTGCATAGTTTTTTGTTTTTTTTTTTAAGATTTTATTTATTTGACAGACACAGCGAGAGAGAGAACACAAGCAGGGGGAATGGGAGAGGGAGAAGCAGGCTTCTGGCTGAGCAGGGAGCCCGATGTGGGGCTCGATCCCAGAACCCTAGGATCATGACCTAAACTGAAGGCAGATGATTAACTACTGAGCCACCCAGGTGCCCCCATAGTTCTATTTTTTAGAATGTTACTGTGACTGGGATGCCTGGTAGCTCAGTTGGTTAAGCGTCTGCCTTCAACTCAGGTTATGATCCCAGGGTCCTGGGGTTGAGTCCGGCATCGGGCTCCCTGCTTGGTGGGGAGCCTGCTTCTCTTTCTGCCTACCGTTCTCCCTGCTTGTGCTCTCTCTCTTCTTGGCAGATAAATAAATAAAATCTTTTAAAAAATGTTATTGTGATTAATAAAACATAATGGGCAAAATAGAGAACAAAAATTATTTTACCACCTTACTATAGTTATTATAATTTATTCTTGACGAACTTTAAAACCAGTTTTGAAAGGGACACCTCACAATATACCCAGCGATACCAGCAAGTTACAGATGAGGCATTTAAGATTGAGATTAACAAATGATTGTAGGGATTTAAGGAGTAAGAATGTTTTGAAACTTTGAATTGAAAGTCAGAGTTCTGAAAATCCTGAAGAAGAAGTAAAAGTACATGTGACATTTAACTTGAATGGATAATAAAACACTTAGCAAACTAGAATTATCAGAGGGATGCTGTATATAGGTTCCAAGCTCCCAAGCAAACTTTCTGGGATTTATAGTTTTTTATTATAAAAACAGAATCTTAGGGTGCCTGGGTGGCTCAGTGGGTGAAAGCCTCTGCCTTTGGCTCAGGTCATGATCCCAGGGTCCTGGGATCAAGCCCCGCATCAGGCTCTACTCTGCAGGGAGCCTGTTCCCCTCCTGCCTGCTCTCTGCCTACTTGTGATCTCTCTCTCTCTCTGTCAAATAAATAAATAAATAAAATCTTAAAAAAAAAAAAAAGTTTCAAACTCCCAGAGACAGCTACTCCATCCACGTACGTAGTGAGTGGGGCAGCTGAGAAGGGCTGGCCCTGTTGATAGCGATCATTTGTTAAGAGCTTGCTGTATACACAAAGTGCCATGTAAATCATCTCATTAAATCTTCCCTACCATTCTCTGACATTTGTTTTACTCCCCGAATTTCTCTGAAGAGGCAGTAGGCTTAGAGTGGTCAGAGAATTAGCCTAGAGTTTTCTACCTAGTAGCTGGTCAAGTCCAGATTCAAAATCAGAGTTATCTTGGTTCTTAACTACTGTAGTCTAACTACTACTTAACTACTGTAGTCTAATGATATCGTGCTGCTGCCCTCAAAGGGCTGAGACTACTCTAAGGAGCTGGAGGTGGTCCCAACTATGTGAGTAGAGCTGGTATGCCAGCCCGGGCGTGCAGAGGTGAAATTGAGGACCTTCTACCATTGGTGATGCTTTTGGCAATTTGCCCTTGGAAGCCTATATAGCAATAACTGGTATTTGCTATTTCATACCATCTCACAAAATTTGTGCTAGGGTGGGCACTACAGTTACCAGGAAACTACCATTCTGGAACCTGTTTACAATTTTTTTTAAACTAAAACAAATATAATTTTTTATTATAAAAACAGAATCTTAGGGTGCCTGGGCAGCTCAGTGGGTGAAAGCCTCTGCCTTCGGCTCAGGTCATGATCCCAGGGTCCTGCCTCATGTGATTGTTTTCCACAGAGGAAAAAACTGAAGAAAAGGGCAGAAGATACATAACTGTATCCATCCACGGGTGCACACTCAAACACCCCTACTCCCAAGACTGAGATTGTGGGTATGTTTAATTAAAATATCAATTTTTTTTTTGTTTCACTTTTCATAGGATCCCAAGTTTGAAGAGACCTTGAAGGAGGTCCAGTCTAAAGAGCCCCCTGATATATGATCACCCTCTGGAATGTCACTACCTGATACTCCCCAACATCTTGCTGTGACCTTCTGGTGACAGCGTAATTTCTCTCCATTTGAAAACTTCCAAATACTTGAAAACAATATTATGTGTCTATAAGTTTTCTCTTGTTCAAAATAACCCTCTTTAATAATTTTGGGGCAGCCCATCTGATCTATTAGGAATTGAGAGCAGTGTGGGGGAAGAAAATCTTTCTTCCATACCCTCGTATGTCCTGCACTCAGGCTCTGTAAATTAAGCTGACAAAAGACAAATTAATATGAAAAAGAGTTTATTATGTATGTATATGGAGGGCTTCATATGAAGAAGAGATATGAAGGACCAAAGAAGTGGTTAGATGTCAGGTCTCATTTTTTTTTTTAAAGATTTTACTTATTTATTTGACAGAGAGAGAGATTACAGGTAGGCAGAGAGGCAGGCAGAGAGAGAGGGAGAAGGAGGTCTCCCACTGAACAGAAAGCCCAACGTGGGGCTCGATCCTAGGACCCTAAGATCATGACCTGAGCCAAAAGCAGAGGCTTAACCCACTGAGCCACCCAGGGGCCCCTCATATTTGGTTTTAAAAAAGAGTGATAAACTGTGGAGAAGTGACTAGACAAAAGATTGGACTTCAAGGGGAAGTAAATTATGGGAAGGTAGGTATATGGGGAAACTAATAAAAGATAGGAATATTCAGAAGAATTTGTTATTCAGACTCCATTTGGAACATCACCATTGAAAGGAGTTGCCTCCCATGATTAAGAGTTATCCTCTTCTTCCTCATAATGGGAGAGGGAGACGCCTTTATAAAGGGAAATTTATGCCTTGCGTTTAGACAGAAAGACCAGGGTGTGGGCCAGAGAGGTTTTTCTGCACATTTTATGGTGGCATACTCTGATCCCTTTCATTAGCAAGAAAGTAGGTGGAAGAAACAAGAAAGAGAGCAAGGGCTCAGAAATAACAGACCATTTTGTGGAGCAGATGCTAAAAAATGAGTTTCTCTCACGTGGCAAGTTTGGGAAGGGGACTTTCTTTAATGAACTGGGCTGGGGCCACTCATTAGACTTGGGTCAGTGTCTAAGGAATTGGGAATTTAACCTCGAGCCAAGAATTGAGTGCAAGGTCATCTTTCTGGGGCTAGATTTGCCATTCCAAGTCACCACCCCAGAACTTTACTGGTTGTCAGTATGACAACAGCGGGGAAGTCCAGGAGCCAACGTTTCTGATCCCTGGTTCCTGTATGACCCTGGTAGAAACAAGCTGAGGAGAAATTTTAGTGAGAGGAAGCCAGGAAAATTCGACAGCATTTGACAGACACTCACTCGGGCTTTCCCCAGGCATTGGCGCTCTGGTCTTACGTTGACTAATTCCATCCACCTCATTGCAGGAAATCAGCTTGGCTGCTGAGTAAGTGAAAGTCTGCACGAAACCTGAGTTGCTTGCAGTTAGCCTGTGGGGAGCTTGGTTAGGCCAAGCCCAAAGCAGCCGTTGCTGAATTATGACACGGAACAACCCCACTGTCCTATTATTCCCTTTATCCTGCCCTCACCAAAGAACCTTATGGTTCTTAGCTATGAGGATGGACAAGCTTGAGATTTAAGACTCAGGTTTTCTTGTCCCAATCACTTCTCCAGGGCACTTGACTCTCCGTTTCCATTTCAGAGAATGTAATGCATCAAGTGAGCCCCACTGTGATTTTACGGGAAGTCTCGTACTTTTTAAATGTTCCGTAAAGCAGTGCATCATCCCAGGCTTTCTTGTGATGGGACTCTCACAAAAATGCAGAGGCAAGTTCAATAGGTTTGGGGTGGGGGCCAGAGATGCTACTTTTTTCTTTTTTTGCATATATTTTCAGACACTTTTCTGTGAGTGTACATTTACATGTATACATACATACACATATACATATACATAGAATGTATGTGTCTATATATACAGAGTAAAATCCTGTATCATATGAACTGTGTCTTGGTATTTTCAACAAATGTTATACAACAGAGGTATTTTTAAAGTTATTGAATTTTCTTAGAAAACAATTTCTTTTTTTTTTTTTTTAAAGATTTTATTTATTTATTTGACAGACAGATCACAAGTAGGCAGAGAGGCAGGCAGAGAGAGAGAGAGAGGAGGAAGCAGACTCCCTGCTGAGCAGAGAGCCCGATGCGGGACTCGATCCCAGGACCCTGGGATCATGACCTGATCCAAAGGGAGAGGCTTTAAACCACTGAGCCACCCAGGCACCCAGAAAACAATTTCTATGGCTATAAAAATTCTATCATTCTTCATGCTGACATTTACTTAACCACTACTCTACTGTTGGAAATCTAGGGCATTTTCAATTTTCCTACTAAATATCCTTGTATGTGGCTATTTGAGTGCATCTCTATTTCTTTAGAACAGTTCCCAGGGGTGGACCTTTTTTTTTTTTTTTTTAGGTTTTTGCTCCATATTATTAAATGACCTACCTACCGCAAATTATACAAAAACCAGCCCTACCTGTAATACCTGAAAATGCCCCTTTTCCCTATTCTCCTATTCATATGGCATGTTTCAAAACCTATGCCAATTTGATAGGCTAACTATCATGTTATCTTAGTTTAATTTGCATTACTTTGGTTACTCTTGAGGTTAAACTATTTTTTCATATATTTTCTATTTTAATTTCTTTTAGTGTACACTATTTCCTTTGTTTTTCTTTTTAATTGAGATATAATTGATATATGACATTATATTCATTTCAAGAGTACAATTTGATATTTGTATACATTGCAAAATGGTTACCATTACCAATAAGTTTAGTTAATATTTGTCAACCGAGATTCTAACTTTTTTTTTTTTTTTAAGATTGATTTATTTATTGGGGCGCCTGGGTGGCTCAGTGGGTTAAAGCTTCTGCTTTCGGCTTGGGTCATGATCTCAGGGTCCTGGGATCGAGCCCCGCATCCGGCTCTCTGCTCAGTGGGGAGCCTGCTTCCGCCTCGCTCTCTGTCTGCCTCTCTGCCCACTTGTGGTCTCTCTCTCTCCCTCTGTCAAATAATTAAATAAAATAATAAAAAAAGATTTATTTATTTATTATTTGGGAGAGAGAGAACATGCAGGGATGAGAGGGAGAGGGAGAAAGAGAACTTCAAGCAGACTCCATGCTTTGTGCAGAGCCTGATGCAGGGCTCCATCCCGAGATCCCCACCTGAGCCAAAACCAAGGGTTGAGAAGCACAGCAGACTGAGCCTGAGCCAACCAGGCACCCTGAGATTCTGCCTTTTTTTTCTTTCTTTCTTTTTTTTTTTTTTGACAGACAGAGCTTACAAGTAGGCAGAGAGGCAGGCAGGCAGAGAGAGAGATGGAAGCAGGCTCCCCGCGGAGCAGAGAGCCTGATGTGGGGCTCGATCCCAGGACCCTGGAATCGTGACCCGAGCTGAAGGCAGAGGCTTAACCCACTGAGCCACCCAGGTGCCCCAAGATTCTGCCTTTTTAATGAGTTCCTGGGACCAAACTGAGCAGCAAGGCCCTCCTGGAGATGGAGTCGTGGGAGTGTGCTTACTTTCTCACTGCAAGTGTTTGCTTGCTCCACTCCTGCTGCCTCTGTTTCTGAGATGGCTGTGTCCTCTCTCTACCTCACTTGGTGGCTATGTTGTCATCGTGGGACTCCTTTGTGTGCAAACAATTTTAGACCTGAAATTAATGGAGGAGATTAAAGTACAATGTCAGCACAGAAATACCTTGAAGACTAGGCTCATGACTCTTTAAAGTTGCTCCGCTCTGTCAGCTACCGCACTTTCTGGCTGGCATCCCTCATTTCTCGTCCCTCCAGGGATAACTCAGATTCCTGTTATTTGTATGGTAGTACCTTCCCTCTTAGTTTCTATCCTGGAAGAATAGCATTTTCTTCTCTCTATTTACCCTGGATAGAGAAAGGCTCTATCCCTGCACCTCCCCAAAGGCCCACGGTAAGTTGTCTTCAGGAGAGGTGACATCTGGTCTGATATAAAATTCATGGCACTCCTGTATGGAGGAAACTGTCCTGGTAATTTCCTTCTTTTTTTTTTGGACAGTACTTTTAATTTTCTTCTTACCCATGTTAGTTTAGGTGCCCAGGACAGTGATTCACACAGAGTGGGCATTTAATAAATGATGTTTTTGTTAACAAGGAGATAAAACTCTGGTGCAAAAAGTTTCCAGAGTCAAGAGAAGAGATTTGGAATTTGGAACTTTCTGTAGCGACCTCAACCCTGTTTCATCCAGGATTCTCCCTCAGCACCGTGGGGAAACTCCTTTGCCGCGTCTTTCCCTTCCCTTTTACTTTCCTTCTTCGTCAACTTTTGTCTCCAGTCCTCTTCCTTCATCTCTCTCCACTGCCACACTTCACACAGATTCATTTTTTTCCTCAGATGATCAGGAATCATGCTTTTTTTTAGACAGAAAGACAGAACACACACACGCACGCACACACACACACACACACACACACTGAAACACAAGAGAGGAGTGAAAGGAGGGCTTTTTGTGTTTTTTATCCCTGTTGAACTAAGCCCCACATAATTCTTATGCCCACAGACTTAAGCGTGTGAGAATCCTGACACAATATTTTCAGTGACACATGATCATTAAAAGAAGCTCTTTCTAGTGGTTAAATCAAAAGTAAAGTTGTTTTGTTCCTGAAAATCTTTTCACAGTGAAAGTGTGTTCCTCATAAAGGGGGGGGGGGTTGGTTGCTGTGGAGTGTGATTTTCTGGAGATTCTGGAAAGCACATAATGAGTTGAAATTCAGCCTCAAACAAAATAGGTAAAACCGAATGAACAGGCACAAAGAATCCTGGAACTGGAAATAACCTTCTGCAGTAAAAAGAGGTAAAAAGGATTGTGTAGAGTTTGTGGGGTCTGTAGCTGTACACCAGTCACAGACGCGGTCACGCTACCACATGGTTTTCTTCAACAGGGGACGGAGAGGTAAGGTTATAAAAGGGAAGTATGGGACATGGACTCTCTAAATGATCTAGGGCTAAAAATGCAAATAAACCATGTATGTTCTTTAAAAAAAAATGAAAAGAAACAGAAACGCCTGTAAAATTACTTGTTTCTATCAGTCAGTTTAGACTGGGATATAACACTTTGATTTGGAAAGAGAAAGAATGGGAGGTGCATAATAGTTTTGGTTTATAGCAACCTTGAAACCGGCTTGGTTGACATGGTGGGGATCCCATAGCCAGGGCATGTTTGATTAGACCCTGATTCTGGTTTTTTTTTTTTAAAGATTTTATTTATTTATTTGAGAGAGAGAGATCGCAAGTAGGCAGAGAGGCAGGCAGAGAGAGAGAGGGAAGCAGGCTCCCCGCTGAGCAGAGAGCCCGATGTGGGGCTCGATCCCAGGACCCTTGAGATCATGACCTGAGCCGAAGGCAGAGGCCCAACCCACTGAGCCACCCAGGCGCCCCTGACCCTGATTCTGTTTTTTGAGAGGGGCCCACCTCCCAAGTGCACCTGTGGTTCCTGGGAGTTTTCTCCCCCAGTAATCTCAGGCCTCATCTGAAACAGTGTTGGCAAATATACCTTCCTTGGGGCCTTACTTCCTGCTCCTGGTTGGTAACAGGTCTGAGAGCTGGTTTGTGACTAACTTTGAGAACTCTCAAAAACTTAGTAAACTTTTATCTAAGTTGGTTCTTTTCATGATATAATTCCTAGAACTCTGTATTTCTTTGCTTTTTCATTCCTGTAAGTCTCTCTCCCTCTCTTGATTTAGTGGTAGATTACTAGAACTATACCCTTACATTCTTTATTCTGAGTCCTTCTACCCAATTAAAAGTATTCACTAGATGCTTCATTTTGATTCTTGCCTATAGGAAGTTTATTTGGTTGAAAGTTTAATTGGGCATTTCTCCCTTGAAAGGCTTTTTCAGTCTATCTTTTGTTTTTGGAGGATAGAAATAGTTGGTGTGTGTGTGTGTGTGTGTGTGTGTGTGTGTGTTTTAAAGATTTTATTTATTTATTTGACAGAGATCACAAGCAGGCAGAGAGGCAGGCAGAGAGAGAGAGAGGAGGAAGGAGGCTCCCTGCTGAGCAGAGAGCCTGATGGGGGGCTCGATCCCAGGACCCCAGAATCATGACCTGAGCCGAAGGCAGCCGCTTAACCAACTGAGCCACCCAGGCACCCCTAAATGTACTTTTTTTGAGGATAAAATCTCTCCAATGTAAGCTAAATGTGTACATTTAACTCTCAGTATCCTAGCCCTCTCATGTTATTATCTTATCAGTTAATTTGGCATATCTGCTTTCCTTCCCTAACTAGATTTTAAACTCATTAAGGTAGAGGCTCTAATTGTACAGTCTATTTCCAGTAAGAGTAGCCCCCAAAACATGTAGCATGGCTCCCTGGCACATGGTAGAGCATAAAAAAATCTTGCTAACTTGAATGTTTGACCAGCTATAATATTTTACCACATGTGAGGCTGTGTGTTACTCATTCTTGGAACTACAATGTCTTCTGCCATCTCTTTCTGTGGGTCCTTGGACTTGTGTGTAGAGTGTCCCAGTGGTCAGTGAGTTGAGTGACAGCTCCATGTGTATGACTGAAACTCTGAAAGGTAACAGCTTGGGTCATGGGTGGTACATGGGTAGTCATGACGGGCTTCCACCATAACCAGCTGTGTATTAATCATATATTCATTATTGTATCATTAGTATTGGCACATAATTTACAGTGTAAGAAGTGCTTAATAAATGTTAGCCGAAATGATGATCTGGATCTTTCGATTCAGTTTGAACTGGGCGATAGCTGGTTACCAGTTTGACATCCTGATGAGTTACTTATTTTTAGCTTGATGAGGGAAAACTTTGTGATGGCTGGATGTAAAAGGTCAGTTTCCATCTTACATAAAGGGCCATTTAATTCTCCTCTGCAATGCCCCAAATCCTCTTGTGTTGAATCAGGCACTCTTTAAAGATTGTATGTATGTATGTATGTATGTATTTTTTTATTTTAGAGAACAAGATCAAGAGTGTGAGTAGAAGGGGCGGAGGAAGAGGGAGAGAGAATCCAAGCAGACTCCACTCTGAGCACAGAGCCCATCGCGGGATTCGATCTCATGATCCCGAGATCATGACCTGAGCTGCAGTCAAGAGTCAGATGCTCAACTGCCACCCAGGCATCCCGAATTAGGTACACTTCGTTCAAAGTGACGTGCTCCTTCTTTCAAGAGAGCTGGTGTAGTCTTCTTTGCATTACAATTTGGCTCTAAATGGAGAAGAGACCACTAAAGAAAGAGAGTAACTTAACCCACTCAATTTAATATTCTTTTAAGGGTCTATTGCATATATTGCTCTGGTAGCACGATTGATAATTAGCAAATTTGAAAACATGGTTCTTGATTTATGCGCTAGCTTCCCTGAGTCCATGGAAGGACATATCTGACCCAGCCTTGAAAATTCTCTATATGTTGGTCTCAGGAGCTTCAGTCTGATTGGAAACGGTCAGCTAGGGGACTTGTCTTGAATCTGTGTATGTATAGAAAATGTACAGTTTTAATTTAGGTCATAGATTTGGGGATGTATATTTAGAGAAGGAGGCTGGTAGTGATCACTGGGGAGAAGGAACTAAAGTTACCCTAAGTCCTCAGAAAACCCTCCTAAAGCATAGTCACAAGTATGAAATAGATTAGATATGAGCACAGAGGTCACAAGGAAGGGAAAGATGCCTGCGGGGATGATTCAAGGGAGTCTTCTTATAGGAGTTAAACTTCTCATTGATCTGGGTAGGGTGTAGAAAAGAATTCATAGGCATGGGGAGGAGAGATGTGGATGAAAGGCTCATGAGCACAGAAGAATTTCAATCAGTCTTGGAGAGTCTTCCAAAGAACCCAAGAGCTGATTCCTTTTCATTTCCTCCACTTAAAGAAAATGGAGGAAAGTTTTTCAAACATGTTGTGATAGAGAAAAATGGCTTACCTGCTAGAATATGCCTTGCCTTTTTATTTTATTTTTAAAAAGATTTTATTTATTTATTTGACAGACAGAGATCACAAGTAGGCAGAGAGGCAGGCAGCGGGGGGGTGGGGGTGGGAAGCAGGCTCCCTGCTGAACAGAGAGCCTGAGGTGGGGCTTGATTCCAGGACCCTGGGATCATGACCTGAGCCCAAGGCAGAGGCTTTAACCCACTGAGCCACCCAGGTGCCCTGCCCTGCCTTTTCTTTTTTTTTTTTTCCTGCCCTGCCTTTTTAAAGGAATGTGTAATTTTCCCCTGATCTTACTGGAGGAAAAAAAAAAAAAAAGCAAGTTACTGTTAATTTAGAAATATCTGTGTATCCCTAGAATACATTACCGGACATATAGTACATACTTAATAAAACTTTGTTGACTTAAATGGAACAGAGAAAAATTAACTTTCTGTAGGTCATTTAAAATTATGTTAGAGCATTCAAAGGCTCTACTTGCTAATTCATTTCTGCTAAAAAAATCCTCAGTCAGCATGGCCAAGATAATGGCCAATTATATGTTTTATGAAAATGATTATTTATTAAGCATAAGTAGGATTTTAAGCATGGGATTAAAATAGAATTTGTTCAGGGAATCTATGAAGCTACCTGCGGATATAATTCTGAATCTCTTACTGATGTCATTAACTTCTTTGGTTTTGTTTTCCCATTCATAAAATAGAGCTAAAGATAGTCCTCTCATTTAATACCAAGGACCATCTAAGGATGACATATCTCCTTCTTAAATTGTGGTTCATATCGCATGACTGGAAAGTAGAACATATGGTGCGTGACAAGAGTCGTTAGCCATTTGGGGAAGAACATAAAAGATCATGGCAGCAATTTGTAATTTGGTTCATCTCTGTAGTAAGTTAAGAATTTTGCTGTAATTTGGGGACAAGGGGGGTGGAAGAAAAGGAAGATTTGGTCCTTTTTCCGTCATCCCCTTTTAGGGTCCCTCTCTGATTCCCCTTCAGGAAGTGGAATGAAAAAAAAAAAACTACATTCGTCAGTAACTCTGGGGTAACCACAACTAAGATAGTAAGGAGGTCAATCGAAATAAGGACAGTGATTGGTATAAAACCGACAGGTACTCTCATTGACACAGCACAGGCATATACAGGGTGACACACACACACAGGAAGAATTTACTACACAAAGCAGGCAACCAGAGCAAAATGATGATGACCTTCCTGTGCAACATGGCCATGGTGAGTAGAAATAAATCTTTTTTTTGCAGCTGTCATCCCTAGGATTTCAGAAGAGCAGATTCCTCAGGAATTAGGCCTGATTGGTGTCTTTATAGGGAACATTTCTTAAGGACAGAACTGACTTTAATTTTGACCCCTGTCTGGTGGAGAAAAAGAACAAATAACTAGAAGTTATAATGCGGTGCAAAACATAGGTCTCCATAGGGTGGCTTTTGCATGGGTAGTTGGTAGCTCACTCACGTCTGGTGGCGGAGACAGCTGGACATGATCTCCTCTGAGGCCACCATGATAGACTTCGATTGGTCTGAAACTCTTAGCTCATCACGGGGACTTCCAGCCTTTTAGGATAGTACATATGTATTTTCGCTGAGGAAAGGGGGGGGGGTCCCAAAAGCTTTAATGATTCCCTTAAGACTACAAGTAGACAGAATGCCCAGGATGAAGGGAGTGAAACCCCTCAGTACTGAACTTTGGATAGCCCCCAGAGGAGGGAAAGTTGCTATGTCTCAGAGAGCTGATGAATTTTGCATTTTCTCATTCTCATGGAGAAGGAGATAGAGATGTTAGTATGATGGAAATCCACTTCTCCTGGGTTTAGAATCTCGCCTGGCATTAGTCAGGTAAAGACTGGGAAGAATATGATGGAGAGGAGCCTTGAAAACAGGGCTTGGGAAATTATATGCCATATTTTGGGCTTAAATAGTCCTCTTTTTCCCCTCCATTTACAAGTCCTATAACTTAAAAGAGCTTGGATTTCATAAAAGGTCATGGCATATGGTGATGATAGCACTATGTTATGTTTACGTATTTTTGTAGAGAATACCAGAAATGCAGCAAAGTGCAATAGTTAGGGAACACAGGCTTTGGTGTCAGACAGACCTGGCTCCTCTACTTAGTAAATGTGGGATTTGGGATAAATTACATAGCCGCTCTGTGCACAATTATTCCCTTAACTATATAGGGGAATAATAATGGCATTTCCCTCAGAGGTTTTCTTGGGGGATTAATTGATATAATTGAAAATGACTAAATCTGATATGCACTCCGAACTGGCTTAGTTTTTAGTTAAATTGTTCATTTTAATATAGTAACAAATAAGGATAGAGAAAGCATGCAGTGTATTAATATTAATTAAATTTTAATTAAATTAAATATTAATTAAAATATTAATATTAATAATATTATTATTTTTACCTCTGAAACTCTTGCCAACCCTGGGAAGTAGATTGGGACTACTTTCTCCATCATACAGATGAAAAACAGCTCAATTAGGCCAAGTGATTTAACATCACTGGGTACTGTCCATAAGAACTGGGATGTGAATCTAGGTTTAACAACATCCAGTACAGTATGCTTCTCTTTGAATGGTTCAGAGGCAAGATTCCTGAATTTGAAGCCATTGTGTCTAAAAGAATCTGTAGGATAGCTTTTTTAATGGCTTAACCAAAGCCATTTCTGTTTCTGGTTTGTTTGAGGTACTCTCTTGGGCCATCTGCAAGAAACATGACAGTGCAAGGGCGTTAGAATAGGATTAGAAGGTGAGAGGTGCATACCGGTTGGACATATTCAATAAGTAGTTGAGGCAAATTCCTATAGGCCTAGAAACTGGCCAGGCTCTGCAGCACATTCCTACCCAGGGCTGAGCACACATGACAGAGAAGTTCAGGAGACAAATACTCAGATGGTCTCAGGTGAGCTTGCAGTAGAGTCGAGCTGTCAATGTCCCGATAGTGCCCACCTTCACTGGTGTGTTCTCTTGCCTCTGTTTCCTGTTGTACAGAGTAGGAGTGATACCTATTTATCTGCCTCATAGGTGACCTATAGGAATTCAAATCTATAAGATGCTCTGCACCTTTCAGAGAAGAAGTGCTGTGTATGTCATTCTTAAGAATCAGCAAGAGCCATATCAAAGCCTCTGGCGCATAACCACGAAAATCTAGTTTCAGATCAAAAGCTTTGTGGAGAAAACTAGAGTGACTTGCAGGCATCATCTGATTTCCTGATAAAGAGCTCTGTGACCTCCAAGTTTCATGCGATTCTGACACAGCTGCCAACTGCTTACAATGCGTGGCTCCTCCTGTGGGATAAAGCTAGGGTTAAACACCACGAGTGGCTCTATCTTGATAATAATAATGGACTTCAATAGCAACCATACTGACACCTAGGTTTGAGTCCCCCATCTGGGACCAACAGGCTAGTGAACGCAACCAAGCTGTTAGTTGCTTACCAGGCATGACTCTCACCGGTCTCATTGGGATAATTAATGCTAGCTCTACCTGGTGAGGGAGTTGTGAGAATCCAGTATTCAAAGGTGTGAAGGTGTGTTCTAACACACTCTAAGAATATAAGCAAATATAGTGATTTGTTAGACGTATGGAAATGATTGCTGAATCATATCGGCCAAAGATACAGTGACTTTAAAGCTTTGATAATGAAAGCTAGAAGTGACTCAGTGAATTTGATACCAAAGAGGAAAGAGGAAACACACAGAAGGAATTTCCTTAAGAAACCAAAGGAAGTGATTGGAAGGCTTGGGAAGCTAAGAACCCTCTGGTCTAAGTAGGTATCTTTAAACCTTTTGAATTTATTTCTTAGCACTTTCTCCCAACAGAGGATGCATGAGGGCAAATTCCACATCTTTCCTGTCCATTGTATATCATCAGACAAGGTCGACCTACTAGCCCTCTGTGCTGAATCCTTACATGTGCTGGCAGTGCTTTTCCTCCCTTATGTGGATGGTATCATTTAATCTTTACATTTTCTGGTGGAAAAAATTGAATCTCAGCTAGTCAGAGTCCTGACTGAGTTACGGACTCAGGACATCTAACTTTAGAGCATGTGTCCTGGGTTACCACATACAGAGTCAAGAAAGAGTTGAATGAACGAGTGATTGTAGTAGATGAAAATAGACAAGTGCTCATTATCGGAAGGCAAATCAGCTTACTTCAGGTTTATCAGAGTCAATCTTGCTTTCAACTGCTTTTTAGTATCAGCTACCTTAGTCCAGGAAATTGACACCGTGACCTTTCTGCATACTCTTGTCATTTTTTACCTCTAACATCTGCAAAATATAAAAAGGAGGTCCTTTAAACAGAGATGTCTAATCACCCCCCCACCTTAATCCGTGGAAGGTGTGAGCCTGAGTAACACTGAACCCAGAGAAGGAAAGTAACTCAGCTTCAGCTCTTATTTATTCTGCATTATGTTGAGAGATGGTGATGGTCCTTGTCCATCCCCAGTAAGTGTGGGTGGTGATGGTGGCTTGAGCAGAACATGGTTGCAACAAAGGGGAGCTGGAGAGATTTGTAGCTCTTCTTTTAGCTAGGTCTTCACAGAGCGCTTTCTTTCTTTGTGCATTCCTGTAACACCAACAGACCGATATTTCAATGTGAGTATAAAGAATATATGTTTTAGAGCTAAAGACAAGTAGTTTCTGTATTCTCTGTTGTTGTGCATCATTAATGGCCCTGCTTCTTTCAGGGAGCGTGGATAATCGGAACTGCTGTAGTTGGTTTTGCGTGGTGTTTTTCTTAATGTTTTGAATGCTTTGTTCATTCATTCACTCACCTGCTCTTCCATTCATCCAGAAAGTATTTGTGGAACACAGGTTCTGTGGTATGTTCTCCTGCAGGAACTTATAATCCAATAGGTGCCTGTCTGACCTGGACAAAAGTAGTACATTTCCAGACAATAAAGACATGGTACTTGAATGCTGTGGCATTCAATGCTAAATAGCAGGTACTTTATGATTTAAGGAAAAGGAACATATTTCTAAATGAATGACTTTAGAGAGACAGTTCCTGGAGAAGACCACCTTCGAGTGAGGCCTTGATGGAAGGGTAGGATTTGGATAGGTAGAGGTGGGACTGTGTATTCTAGGTGGAGGGATGGCTGGGAGGAAGGATTTTGTGGAGAATTCATGAAATATGAGTTTGGAAATAAAAACAAGAACTATCGGGTGCCTGGGTGGCTCAGTGGGTTAAGCCTCTGCCTTTAGGTCAGATCATGATCCCAGGGTCCTGGGACTGAGTCTCGCATTGGGTTCTTTGCTCAGTGGAGAGCCAGCTTCCTCCTCTCTCTCTGCCTGCCTCTCTGCCTACTTGTGATTTCTCTCTCTGTGTGTCAAATAAATAAATAAAATCTTTAATAAAAAAAACCCCAAGAACTATCATTTATTAACCCTTTATTAGATAAATTTATAGGTGGTTTATACAGAATATTACATTTAATCTTGTGAATATTATTATAAAGTAATTATCATAATCCAGTTGGAAAGAAGAGAAACCAGAGGTTCAGTGATGAGGCCAGGTCAAAGTTTAAACCCAGTCCCAGATCCTGATACCTTTCTGTTCAACTGTTGAGGAGCTCTCAGACTGTGGGAGGCTCAATCACCAGGCTAATGAGTTTACTACTCAGTTTGGCACCCTGACATCTTCTTGTGTGACTGTTCCCATCTTCAGGTGAGGATCTGAGGTTCAGAAAGAAGCTGTGGGCCCATAAAACACTGGGGATCCTGAGTTCAGCTAAAGCATGGGGTCATGGGGTGCCTCTTGCCAGCAAATGACTCCTGAGTCCCTAACCAACTCAACCTTCTCTATTTTCCAGGTCAAGTCCCTGCTCCTGGTGATGTTGGGGCTCACCTTCCTGAGGGAGGTCGCAGCTTGGAAAAACCCCAAAGCAGGGGATGCCGCCCTGTGCCCTCCTCTGGAGGATAACAGCGTGAGGGTTGACATCCGCATCCTCAGGCAAAACCGGGGTATTTCCATCTCAAATTTCCAGAACCGCTCCATCTCCCCCTGGGACTACAAGTAAGTATAAATGAGCATTCTTTTGAAATGAGCACAATGAGCACATTCTTTTGAAATATGTTAATTTATTCTAATGTAGAAAATTTAGAAAATATAGAAAAAAGGTAAATATAGAAAATATATTTTCTATATATAGATATATCTATCTAGATATATCTATATATGTCTATATAAAAGAAAATATAGAAAAAAGGTAAAGCCCTAATATTTACTCTTAAAAACAGAAATCCCACTTTGCTCAGGAGCTCACTTTTTTTTCCCCTGCTATTGTGGGCTAGGTCCTCCTGTGTGGTCAGAGGTCCTGCTATTTTCTTTCCAATGTCTCACTGACACTCTGCTTTTTTCTGCTTCGTAAAGCCCTATGCTGGAATTGACAAACTTTCTGTGTTGGAAGAGAGGGCTCTTTAAAGCAGCCCACATAATGATCTCTGCATGGGGATAAGTGGGAACCCGAAATGTCAGTATGGAGTGATTCACTCAGATTAGATATCAGTCTTCAAGGAATGGGGATGGGGGTAGAATGGACAAGAAAGGCCAGTTTGGGAAAGGGAATGCAAGATGGGGATGGGGTGTCCAGGATACCCTCCCATGGTACTGTCTGATGTGTCAGATCTGGGAATACCAAGCCCTCATTTATATGCTCCAAATAGATGTATGAAAGCATAGAAGTGCTTTTGGGGCTGCCTGCATGGCTTCCTACAGGAAGGGAGTGGGTGTAGTGGCAAGTTGGCTGGCGTGACTTTACTGCCTTTGAGCCTAGCAGAAGGGACTATGAAGGGAGAAACTGAGAGAATGTGCTGGATTCACAGATGTCTGGGGCTTCGGGTTTTTTTTCCAAGCAGCAGGCTTTGTAGATTTCATATTAGATATTTATATTTACTAGTGATCAATATATCTAGGCAAAGGATGAATAATAATTATAATAATGACAACAGTGTAATGAAAAATTAAAGGTCTGACATTTATTGAATGCCAGGACAGCGTTTCATGTGCATTTGTATCATTGAGTATCCTCAAAAGTCGGAAGAAACAGACCTGTGAGAATTCCCATTTTAGAGTGGAGGAGACAGGCTAAGGCAGGTAAGCACCTGCCAGCGGGTGCTGGGTGGATCTAGGCCATCTGGCTGCAGTCCTGGACGACTCGCTCGGAAATGCCTCCCTGCAGGTAAGCGCCCAGCAGCGCGGGGCGCCCACATTTACCCGTTTCCTTCTCCCTCGTCTCACCACCTGCTTTTGTCCGTTCCCCCTGCAGCATCACCCAGGACCCCCACCGGTTCCCCTCGGAGATTGCGGAGGCCCAGTGCCGGTACTCGGGCTGCATCAATGCCGAGGGGCAGGAAGACAGCTCCCTGAACTCAGTTCCCATCCAGCAGGAGTTCCTGGTCCTGCGGAGGGAGCCCCGGGGCTGCTCTCGCTCCTTCCGGCTGGAGAAAGTGCTGGTGACGGTGGGCTGCACCTGCGTCACCCCCATCGTGCGCTCTCTGAGCGCCTGAAGGGCCGCGCCCTGAAATGCTAGTCCTTACCCAGCGCTCTGCAGCCAGTCCTCTGTGGTCCCAATCCTCTCCACTTCATGGGCCTCTAGATAAGACCTGAGCGGAGTTCTCAAAGCTCTGTCTTACATATAGTGTCAGCTTTCTGGGGCGCTTCCGAATCATAATCTGGTCCTGAGCTGTTCCGCGGTCCCAACCCCTTGGAAACGGATGCAGCAGAAGGAAGGCGCGCGTGGCCGGCTTGTTTGTGCGCGGTGACCAACACATCCTAGCCCTGCCCTCACTGTGATTCGGTGCCGTTCCCGGGGAATTCTGTTGGTAACTTCTGTTCTGTGGGAATGAAAATGCAGAAAATGTAACCACAATGTGAGTGTGTGGGAGGGGCTGTGCGGGGCGGGGCGGGGTGGGAGGGATGGGGTAAGGATCTAGCACACATGCTTATTAAGATTTGCTACATAGAGAGGTTGGCTTCATGCTCCTGTTTGTAAGGAAACTGTCCTATTTATGATATTATATAAAATTTTAGGAGAAAAAGTAATATATCAAGTATTAATATAATAAAGTATTAATGACTGAAAAATGCTTCAGGTGTTTGTTTCCACTGTTGGCTTGTACTCACAGAGCTTGGGGCCCTCAAGATTTTGAAATTCTAAATACTTGTCATTTGTTTTTCACAATTTCTCATCAGTTCCTCATGAGAGGACTACTGTGTCATTTTATTATTGTTGTTATTTTTATCATTACTGTGTGTGTATGTGTGTGATCTTAGGGACTTCTTTCCTCAGTTTTACTGACATAAATTGGCAAATAATATAACGTAAATTTATAATGTACAGCATGATGACTACCTCTCTCTCTATAGTGATGTGATTACCACAATAAGGTAGTTAACACTTCCATCACCTCACATTATTACCTGTGTGTGTGTGTATATGTGTGTGTGTGTATAGAGAACATTTAAGGTCTACTCTCAGCAAATTTCAAGAATACAATATAGTACTGATAACTATAGTCACCATGCTACACATTAAATTCCCAGGACTTATTCATCTTATAAATAACTTTGTACCCTTTGACTCCCCCCCCCCATTTCTCTGCCCCCACCCCCCAGTGTCTGGCAACTACTATTCTTTGCTCTGTTTCTATGAGATAGTTATTTTATTATTAATGGTACTTGGGGGTTACATGGAGAATTAAGGGAAGTGGTGTAAACAGAACTCAGCTTCTCTGGTAACTCTTTACTGCTCCATACTCCTGGCTGCATTATATTACAAAGTGAACATTTACTGGCCATTGTGCTTGTCACCAGAGATACAGAGACAAGTAAGAAATGCATATAGAAGGACCACAGTGTTGGGACTGGCCATCCACAGAGTCCCTAGTCATTGGGGCCATGCAATCCCTTTCCAAAATCTGCCTCATTCTGACTTCTGGGACCTTTAGGGTTACTGGTTGTCTTTCATTAGTATCTTATGCCTCCTGGGGGCACAGGAGCTTCCAGATTCTGGTCTTCTTGCCACTCTGGAGAAAACTCAGAGGTTCTCTCGTCCCTCACTTGCTTCTTTATGGCACAGCACATTTTCCCCTTAATGCTACCTTTGGCTCAGAATACCTCTGCATTGCCAGGACTTTCCAGGTCCGAGGGAGGAAGTGGGACATAAATCCTCACTCCCCCCTGAAACTTGTCTTGAGGATAGGCAGGGGGTTGAAGTCTGACACCCATTTTTAACTCTAGTGTGGGTAACCTTTTTCTAGTCTAGATGAAAGGGGGAACGGAGGAGCTGGGTAGGCTGACTCTTCATCTCTTGGCTGCAGAATTCTTTTGCTTATGGTATAAATATTGATATTTAAATGTTCAGGCTCTTGAAATCTAGAAAACATTTTTTAAAAGATTTTATTTATTTGACAGACAGAGATCACAAGTAGGCAGAGAGGCAGGCAGAGAAAGAGGAGGACGCAGGCTCCCTGCTGAGCAGAGAGCCCGATGCAGGGCTCGATCCCAGGACCCTGGGTCACGACCTGAGCTGAAGGCAGAGGCTTTAACCCACTGAGCCACCCTGGCACCCCTAGAAAACATTTTCTGTTGTAGCTATCAGCTTCGCAAGTTTGGTATGAATCTCACAAGTCCATTTTGGTGCTCAGATTTGTGCAATGAATTCTCTCTCTGTTGATGTCAGCAGTAATCGCCCTATCCTAAGGATAGATAGTACATTAAAAAAAGCCTCTGTGTCAGTGGTAGGAGAAGTATAAAGAGGAAGGAAATTGTAGAGGGAAAAATTACACCTCCATGGGTATCAAGACATTACCTTGTTACACATGTACAGATGTCATCTCAAAACAATGTGCTAAATACTATGATCATGGTATGAAATGTTAAGAAGTAACAGAGAACGATCGCTATCTAGGAGATTTCATAAAGGAAAAGATTTATGCTGAGATGAACACGAGTTGGTCTAGTGGAAAATGGGAGAAGGGCTTCCATACCACAGGGAACAGTGTAAGCAAACATAGAGGCACAGAAAACCCTGCATGTTAGGGGAACAGCAAGTAATTCCACGTGCCTGGGATAGTGTGGACATGGTGGGGAACACGTAATAAATATTTCTTGAAAGAATGATTGAATGAATGATCATGGCAGTAGGCAAAGAACAGTAGGCAAATAGCCCACTTATGAATGTTTTTGGGTGCTGTATTGCAGATATGATAAGAGCAGAGCTGTATCTTACCATTTTGGCAGTAGGGAATGAAAGGGATCAGAATGCTGAGGCCAGTTAGAAGACCAGAGAGGTGAGTTTCTCTCCTGTGGTAGGTTCACATTGTTAGAGCTGGATGGGCCCCTGCTGATCACCTGGTGGACCTTTCACACTTGTAGATGAGGCCCGGAGGAATTAGGTGACTTGCTCAAGGTCACCTGAAGTAGTTAGTGGCAGAAAGGGGCTCAATGACTCCAAGTTCATGACTCTTCATGTTGGGTTTGCAGCAATCGATAATGTTTCCAGTAGATCCCCGTATCAGTCATTTCTCTGTGCAGCCTGGGACCAGGGACAGAAGTACCTCCAACTACGTTGCACATGGTGCCCCCTGCGGTCTGGGGCCCGAATTACATCTTGCTCTGAGGCCTGGCTGTCATTCAGGAAATTGCACATTGTCTCCAGCTCACAAGGTGGCACACCGCACCCATGGGTAAATGGCTCCCTTAAGGAGGAGTCAGTCTTTGGCTGGCACTGGAGACACTGCTGAGGTGGAATGAGCAGCCTGTGTTCTTCATTGCTGAGCCTGGCTTCTTGGGACTAGAGGTCCTTTGTTTTGAATGCAGGGGAAAGAGTCCATGTTGAGCCGTCCAGATGTGCTGCATTGCCATCAGAATGTGTAGAGAGACAAACTTCTCTTTCCACTGGAACTTGAAAGCATAGTCTTTTCTTTTGATATCCAGTTCTTATATATGATAGGTTGGCTGAGGGGAAATACATATTCTCTCTCTCTGTCTTTCCTTTCCTCTCCTCCTCTACCTCCCCTACTCCCACATCCAGATAAAAATCATCTGTGGTTTTAATGCTCCCTGGGAGAAATTTCACTTGTAATTTACAGTGAGAAAAATGGTTACAAAATTGGTTTTATTTTTCTTTCTTTCTTTTTTTTCTTACTATCTAATAGAAGAAGTGGTAGAAAAAAATGCATTTAATACTTACAGAGCTTTTGGCTTTGAATCCTGGTTCCACCATTTTCTAGTTATATGAATTTAGGCAATTTAGTCCTTCTGAGACTCAGCTCCTTCATATGTTAAATGGGGAATAATATCTATTTTAAAGAGTAGAGTGTAAAGTAATTGAAATAAAGAAGGAACATTAAAGACTTAATACAGTAGCCAGAAAATGATAGGTACGTAGTACCTGGTAGTCCTCATCCCAGGAAGTACAGAATTTATGTTTCCCGTTTGCTTGGCCCTAGGAAACTCACAACCAGCTTCTCTGCTTAAATACCACAGCTATATTATTCCTCATGGTTACTAAGTTTACGCTCTCCATTTAATTTCTATATACACACATATGTAATTTAAGGTGGTTTAAACAAAAGATCTATACATTGTTAATATTAATATATGGATCTTTTGTTCAATCCACAGTAAATTAATTTGACAGGAATAGAGGGAGCTATAGATTTGAGACATTAAAAAAATTCCCTATTAGCCCCAAGTGTTCATTGTAGTCTACTCCCCTGATATAAATTGAAAGAAAAGCATTTTTTGGTTCAATGAGTTCCAGGAGTTGTACATGTTCAGATGGATTTCCCTCAGGAAGTCAAGAATTAAGTATGATTACATTTCTTTCCTATGTCACTGGAAGTTCTCAGGATTAATCTTGATTTACAAAGAACATTGGAGATTCACCGCTCATTCTCTTTCCAGAAAAAAAAAAAATATATATATATATATATATTTACTAGTACCAGATGCATGACTGTGGTCTTATGATTTTATAATAGGGACTATGTGAAGTGTTTAAAAACTGTGATGTACTGGGGTGCCTGGGTGGCTCAGTGGGTTAAACATTGGATTCTTGATTTCTGACTCATGATCTCATGGTTCTCATGCTGATCAGGGAGCCTGCTTAAGAGACTCTCTGTCTGTCTGAACGGGAGGAGCAAGATGGCGGAGGAGCAGGAGATCTAAATTTTGTCTGGTCCCAGGGGTTCATCTAGATAGTTATCAAACCATTATGAACACTTACAAACTCAAAAGGAGATCAAAGAGAAGAAGAGCAGCAATTCTAGGAACAGAAAAGTATCCACTTTCTGGAAGGTAGGATGTGTGGAGAAGTGAATCCAAGGATATTTATGGGAAGAGAGACCTCAGTGGGGAGGGGCTGACTCCTGGTAAGTGGTGAAGCAACTGAGCACAAAATCAGAATTTCTAGAAGTCTGCTCCATTGAGGGACGTTGCTCCAGAGGCTAAGCAGGGGGTGGAGCCCTTGCGGGGACAGCATGGTCTCAGGACCCACAGGGTCACAGAAAGACCAGGGGTGTCTGAGTGTGGCAGAGCTCCCAGGTACCGGAGTGGGGAAGCCAGCTGCAGAGACGGAGCCGAGGAGTGAGCTCTCAGGTAGGGGTTACCTTAAACTGTGATCCAAGGCACAGTCAGACCACTGCTCATTGAGCAGGGTCCTCACAAGCAGCGGATCCAGGGACACCCCCTCCTTCCTTCCATGGGAGGAGTGGCACGGGAGCATGCTGCAGGAATCTGCTGGTTTGGAGACTCCAAATGGGGCTGTGACCAGAGACAGAAACACTCAGTCTCAGGCTGGGTGAGCTCAGAGCGAGGCTGGAGACCAGGGAGACAGGAGGGATTGACTGCTTTTCTCTGAGGGCGCACTGAGGAGTGGGTGTGAGCTCTCAGCTCCTCCAGGGTGGAGATTGGGAGAGCACCATTTTCATTATCCTCCTCCAGATCTACAGAAAGCGTTCAGGGAACAAAAACTCCCAAGAGTGAACTCCAGATTTCTTAGCCCATCCCCTGACAAGGGTGTCACAGTTCTGCCTCAGGCAAAGACATTTGAGAATCACTGCAACTTGCCCCTCCCCCAGAAGATCAGCAAGAACATCTAGCCAAGACCCAGTTTACTGATCAATGAGAACTGCAAAACACCTGTGCTAGGAGAATATAGCATGCAGAATTCATGGCTTTCCCTCCATGATTCTTTAGTCCTTCAAAGTTAAATTTTTAAAAATTTCATTTCTTCTTCTTCTCCTCCTCCTTCTTCTCCTTCTTCTCCTTCTTCTTCTCCTCCTCCTTCTTCTCCGTCTTCTTCTTCTTCTTCTTCTTCTTCTTCTTCTTTTTAAATTTTTCCTCTTTCCTATTTTAACCAACATCTTATCTTCTCAATACCTTTTTAAAAATCTTTTTTAATTTTCATTTTTATAGTCATATTCTATCTGTTCATTGTACTTAACCTTATTTTTTGTATACATATAAGTTTTTCTTTCTTTAAAATTTTGGGATACAGTTTCTTCTTCTTCTTTTTTTTAAAAGATTTTATTTTCTTGAGAGAGTGAGTGAGAGAAGAGAGCACGAGAGGGGAGACGTTCAGAGGGAGAATCAGACTCTCCACTGAGCAAGGAGTCCGATGTGGGAATTGATCCCAGGACTCCAGGATCATGACCTGAGCTGAAGGTAGTCGCTTAATCAACTGAGCCACCCAGGTGTCTAGGATACGGTTTCTTCTAACAGAACAAAATATACCCTAAACCTAGCAAATGGCTTTGTTCTAGGCTCCAGCATGATCACATTCTCTCCTTTTTTAAAAAACTTTTTTTACAGTTTTTCTTTCTTTTTTTAACCAACTTCTTATCAATTCCTTTTTTTTTTTTTTTAAAAGTGCATTTTTTATTTTTTACTTTTTTATTTATTTGTCAGAGAGAGAGAGCGCACAGGCAGACAGAGTGGCAGGCAGAGGCAGAGGGAGAAGCAGGCTCCCTGCCGAGCAAGGAGCCCAATGTGGGACTCGATCCCAGGACGCCGGGATCATGACCTGAGCCGAAGGCAGCTGCTTAACCAACTGAGCCACCCAGGCGTCCCTTATCAATTCCTTTTTAAAAAATCTTGTTAAAGGGGCACCTGGGTGGCTCAGTGGGTTAAAGCCTCTGCCTTCATCTCAGGTCATGACCCCAGGGTCCTGGGATTGAGCCCCACATCGGGCTCTCTGCTCAGCAGGGAGACTGCTTCCTCCTCTCTCTCTCTATGCCTGCCTCTCTGCCTACTTGTGATCTCTGTCTGTCAAAATAAATAAATAAATAAATAAAATCTTTTAAAAATCTTGTTAAATTTTCATCTTTATAGTCATATTCCATCCCTTCATCATGCTTACCCTTATTTTTGTATATATATAAGTTTTTCTTTCTTTAAAATTTCGGGAGGCAGTTTCTTCTAACAGACCAAAATATACCCCAAATCAAGTGTATGGCTCTGTTCTATTCACCAGCCTAATCATATATATATATATTTCTCTTTCCTCTCCCCCCAGTTTTGGGTCTCTTCTGATTTGGTTAGTGTATATTTTTGGGGGGTTGTTGTTACCCTCTTAGCATTTTGTTCTCTCATTCATCTATTTTTCTCTAGACAAAATGACAAGGTGGAAAAACTCACCTCAAAGAAAAGAATAGGAGGTAGTACCAACTGCTAGGGACCTAATCAATATGGACCTTAGTAAGATGTCAGACCTAGAGTTCAGAATGACAATTATAAAGATGCTGGTTGGGCTTGAAAGAGACATAGAAGATACTAGAGAATCCCTTTCTGGAGAAATAAAAGAATTAAAATCTAACCAAGTCAATGAGGTGTGATTAAAAAAAAAATGGAGGCTCTAACTGGTAGAATAAATGAAGCAGAAGAGAGAATTAGTGATATAGAAGACCAAATGATGGAGAATAAAAAAGCTGAGAAAAAGAGATAAACAACTACTGGATCATGAGGGGAGAATTCGAGAGATAAGTGATACTATAAGACAATATAGAATAATAGGGATCCCAGAAGAAGAAGAAATTATAGCAGAGAACTTCCCTAATTTGTGGAAGGAAACAGGAATCAAAAACCAGGGGGCACATATATCAATAAAATATCAATAAAAATAGATCAACACCCCATCATCTAATAGTAAAACTTACAAGTCTTAGAGACAAAGAGAAAATCCTGAAAGCAACTCAGAACAAGAGGTCTATAACCTACAATGATAGAAATATTAGATTGGCAGCAGACCTATCCACAGACACCTGGCAGGCCAGAAAGAACAGGCATGATGTATTCAGAATTCTAAATGAGAAAAATATGCAGCCAAGAATACTGTATCCAGCTAGGCTGTCATTGAAAATAGAAGGAGAAATAAAAAGTTTCCAGCACAAACAAAAGTGAAAAGAATTTGAGAACACCAAACCAGCCCTACAGGAAATATTGAAAGTGGTCCTCTAAGCAAAGAGAGAGCCCAAAAGTAACATAGACCAGAAAGGAACAGAGACAATATACAGCAACAGTCATCTTACGGACAACCCAATGGCGCTAAATTCATCTCTTTCAATAGTTACCCTGAATATAAATGGCCTAAATGCCCCAGTCAAAAAATACAGGGTATCAGAATGGGTAAAAAAACCAAGACCCATTGATATGCTATCTGCAAGAGATTCATTTTAGACCCAAAGACACCTCCAGATTTAAAGTAAGGGGGTGGAAAAAAATTTACCATGCTAATGGACATCAAAAGAAAACTGGAGTGGCAATCCTTATATCAAACAAATAAAATTTTAAGCCAAAGACTATAATAAGAGATGATGAGGAAGGATGCCATATCATACTTAAAGGGTCTATCCAAGAAGAAGATCGAACAATTTTAATTATCAATTCCCCTAACATGGGAATAGCCAATTATATAAACCAATTAATAACATAATCAAAGAAACAAATTGACAATAATACAATAGTAGTAGGGGACTTTAACAGCCCCCTCATTGAAATGGACAGATCATCTAAGCAAAAGATCAACAAGGAAATAAAGGCACCATGGATCAGATGGACACACAGATATATTTGGAACATTCCATCCCAAAGCAACAGAATACACATTCTTCTCTAGTGCACATGGAACATTCTCCAGTATAGATCACATCCTGGGTCACAAATCAGGTCTCAACCGGTACCAAAAGATTGGGATCATTCCCTGCATATTTTCAGACCACAATTCTTTGAAACTGGAACTCAACCACAAGAGGAAAGTTGAAGAGAACTCAAATACATGGAGGCTAAAGAACATCCTACTGAAGAATGAATGGGTCAACCAGGAAATTAAAGAATTAATGAAATTCATGGAAATAAATGAAAATGAAAACACAATTGTTCAAAATCTTAGGGATGCAGCAAAGGCGGTCCTAAGAGGAAAGTATATAGCAATACAAGCCTTTTTCAAGAAGCAAGAAAAGTCTCAAATACAAAACCTAACCCTACCTCTAAAGAAGCTGAAGAAAGACCAACAAAGAAAGCCTAAACCCAGCAGGAGAAGAGCAATGATAAATATCAGAGCAGAAATCAATGAAATGGAACCAAAAGAACAGTAGAACAGATCAATGAAACTAGGAGTTTGTTCTTTGAAAGAATTAACAAGATTGATAAACTCCTGGTCAGACTTACCAAAGAGAAAAGAGAAAGGACCCTAATAAATAAAATCATGAATGAAAGGAGCGATCCCAACCAACAAAGAAATACAAACAATTATAAGAACATACTATGAGCAACTATACACTAGCAAATTAGACAATCTGGAAGAAATGGATGTATTCCTGGAGACATATAAACTACCAAAACTGAACCAGGAAGAAATAGAAAACCTGAACAGACCCATAACCAGTAAGGAAATTGAGCAGTCATCAAAAATCTCCCAAAAAACAAGAGCCCAGGACCAGATGGATTCCCAAGGGAATTTCTACCAAACATTTAAATTAATACCTATTCTCCTGACACTGTTCCAAAAAATGGAAATGGAAGGAAAACTTCCAAACTAATTTTATGAGGCCAGCATTACCTTGATCCCCAAACCAGAAAAAGACCCCATCAAAAAGGAGAGTTACAGAGTCCATAGTCTCTCATGGTTCATCTATGGACTCTGAAAAACCACCTGAGGGTTTTGAAGGGGTGGGGGGTGGGAGGTTGGGGGGGCCAGGTGGTGGGTATTATGGAGGGCACGCATTGCATGGAGCACTGGGTGTGTTGTAAAACTATGAATTCTGTTACGCTGAAAAGAAATGAAATAAAAAAAAATCTGAATATAAAAGAGAAAGTTGTAAAGTCTTCTAAAAAGGGAATGTGTGGAAAGGAATGTTACGTGTGGTCAGGACAGACTAAGATTGTAATGAAGAATTTTCCAATCAAAAGTAAGCTGGTAAAACATCAGAATTTGGTTTTTCTTCCTCAAGAGAACAAAGGATTTTGTAGATTTTTTTTTTTAAGTTTCTTTGGAGTTTTGGCCTGCTTAAGTCTCTTTGACCCGGAACATCCCAAAGGATTTGCTAAATTAATTTGGCTTTGATATGTTAATTTACATGGGAATCATTGTCAATTAAAATTTCATACTAAAAAAAAAAAAGGAGAGTTACAGACCAATATCCTTGATGAACATGGATGCAAAAATTCTCATCAAAATACTAGCTAATAGGATCCAACAGTACAGTAAAAGGGTTATTCACCACGACCAAGTAGGATTTATTCCTGGGCTCAAGGTTGGTTTGATATCCCTAAGTCAATCAATGTGATACAATATATTAATAAAAGAAAGAACAAGAACCATATGATACTCTCAATAGATATAGAAAAATCATTTGACAAAGTACAGCATCATTTCTTGATCAAAACTCTTCAAAATGTAGGGATATAGGGTACATAACTCAATAACATAAAAACCATCTATGAAAGACCCACAGTGAATATCATCTCAATGGGGAAAAACTGAGAGCTTTCCCCTTAAGGTCAGGAACACGGCAGGGATTCCCACTGTCATCACTGCTATTCAACAGAGTACATATTCAACATAGAAGTCCTAGCCTCAGCAATCAGACAACAAAAACAAATAAAATGCATCCAAATCAGCAAAGAAGAAGTCAAACTCTCATTCTTTGCAAATGATATGACACTTTATGTGGAAAACCTTAAAGACTCCACTCCAAAACTGCTAGAACTCATACAGGAATTCAGTAAACTGTCAGGATTTAAAATCAATGCACAGAAATCAGTTGCATTTCTCTACACCAACAACAAGACAGAAGAAAGAGAAATTAAGGAGTCAATCCCATTTAATTGCACCCAAAACCATAAGATAGTTGGGAATAAACCTAACTAAAGAGGAAAAGAATCTTACTCAGAAAACTGTAGAATCTCATGAAAGAAATTGAAAAGGACACAAAGAAATGGAAACATGTTTCTTGCTCATGGATAGGAAGAGCAAATATTGTGCAAATGGGAAAAATATTCCACGCTCATGGGTAAGAAGAACAGCTATTGTGAAAATATCTATGCTATCTACAGCAATCTACATTTAAAGCAATCCCTGTCAAAATCCCATCAAGGTTTTTTTTTTTCAAAGAAATGGAACAAATAATCCTAAAAATTTCCCCATCCTTTTTTTTTTTTTTAAAGATTTTATTTATTTATTTGAGAGAGAGGCAGTGAGAGAGCATGAGCGAGGAGAAGGTCAGAGGGAGAAGCAGACTCCCCGTGGAGCTGGGAGCCCGATGCGGGACTCGATCCCGGGTCTCCGGGATCATGACCTGAGCCGAAGGCAGTCGTCCAACCAACTGAGCCACCCAGGCGTCCCTC